>JAPMOB010205862.1:0-23585 GCA_029875015.1 Lepomis gibbosus | reverse complement strand
AATTTAGGTGCACTAACAAAGTTGAGCTGAGTTTATCCTCCAAACTCCATCACCCTCTGACCCCTCCACCCCCATCCTCCCATACATACCTTGGGAAAAGGGGAGTGTTTATTGTGTACCATTATAAGAAGTTGATTAATGAAACTACTGTAGCTGTTGCTAAAGCTCTGCTGGCAGGATAAGGAATCTATGCTTGTTGCATTCATTTTATTTCCTCAGCCGATGTTGCGTCAAGACATCTTTATCCTCCCCTTGCTTAATAAAGCCAAAGGCTATCTGACAATTAAGCGCACAGAGAGCCTGAAATGTCATCAGACGTGAAAGATTAGACTGTGCTGCAGGTGGTCAGAATCTGGAAAGATGAGCATTAGAGCCAGGCTAGCTGTTTCCAGTCTTTATGCTAAGCTAACTGGCTGCTTGCTGTAGTTTCATATTTACCGTGCAGACATGGATCTCCTCATCAAACTCTCAACAAGAAGGTGAATAAATGTATTTCCCAAAATGTCATGTTAAGAATAAACTTGTACTACAGAAAAAGCATTTATAGGAACGTATGTTGACATGACGACACATTGAAAAAAATGAATGTACACTCCTACATATAGTCATATTGTTTACATTCACACATCCACACTGCTTAAAATAACCCATTCTGTATGCCAAGGAGATGACAAGACAAAAACAGCCAAGTATAACAAGAAAAGGCATAAGGGAAGAAAAAGTAAACGCTGTCAACCCAAATAAGAATGGCATGAAAGCACATCTGAATATTTGGGGTGCAGATATAAAAGATATTTCCAAAACTGTTGGTTTTGGAGTCAGACGGGCACTGCGCCACTGTTCTTAAGCCCGAGGAATGAGAAGGAAGTTCCAAGAAGGCACATTGCTGAGCTTAAGGTCGCCTTGGGCCTGCCTGTCACATTGTGGCTCCCATCACTCTGGTGCCAACATAAAACAGCTCTTCATTCAACACTTTACCACATATTCTCCACACACACACAGGCAATTTATTCATGTCCACATCGGTTGCGAAGGTTAAAGTGAGAAAAGCAATGCAGATGCTGATACTTCACAGATCTGTCAGCTCACATTTGCTCTGCAGATCAACAATACTTCGATACAACACTTAAGATCATCAAGGGCATAAAAAACGCATGTACACAGACACACACACACACAATCTCCCTTTCTTCTGAAAACTAACTATGTACTGTTCCCATGACTGATGATTTTGCCAACATGAAGACCAAAAAAAGAGGCAGCAATTGATGTTTTCCAAGTGGCTTGAATAACTTCCATTGACAGCTTTGATAGAAGCGGAAAACCTCTCTTCTGTAATGGAAGAAGGTTTTGGGGAAGATGGGTTTTCCCTTTTTTGTGTAATATTCTCAGAGCCAAGCTTGGCACAGAGGCCTTTCTGGACTGGAGGATGTCGGCTCGGGCCAGACAATGGGACTTCAAGTGAGCCACAGCGAGTAGAAAGAAAAGATCAGAGCAACCATGAGGCTCTGTCATGCCCCTGATTAGCTGAAAATGTTTACTTCATCCCCTTGTTAACTACAAATGCTACATAGAAGTTTGGTTAAAAGGCAGCTTTCCTTCAGTGTTGTCTGTTTTTATTCTAAACAAGCTCCCCCACTTAAATGGGTAGCTCACTATTAGCCCTCTTAGCTCACAAAAGACTTGTGAAGAGGTGGGTGGGTGTGAGGAGTAAAATGGCCACCTTTCCATTATGACTACTGAAGAGGTTGGAAAGATAAAACACTCACCGCCGCAGGTTTGTTTGGTGAGTTTTGGCAGTTTGACCACTTCTTTGGCAAATGATCTTTCTGCCAAAACAAACACCTGTTTTTCCTCACCCTTTACACACACACACACACAGATACACGTGAACGCGCACATTTCACTTGCTGACTCCACACAATAGCATGACTGTATCTGCAGCATCAAACACACATCTGCCAATCGCCCTGTGGAGCTCATTGTTACTCTACACCGGGGCACACAAACGCTGAGCTGGGTTCAGCTTCCCAACACATTTTGCAATGCAAAGAGAAAGTGTACGTGAGGTCTGCCAACATGCATCGTTGACCTCAAATAGCCAGAAAACAACTGGAAACCGAAGTGCCCCTGTCTATAGTTGGTGAGGTTGGGAGGAGGAATGACTTTTCAAAATATTTAGGCTGAACTCAAGCTTAAGCTCAGGCAGTGGAGCACCTCTCAAACATGCTTGCACTCCTCATACTACAGCAAATACTTTCACACAATACAAACACCAACATTGTCAGTATGAAGTGGCCCTCTGCTTATGCATATGCAAACTTAATCACAAAGACAAACAGTGGAAGATGAGGCCCGGCTGCTGACTGAGCACAGAAAAGTTCAATACCTGCGAGCAGTTTGACATTGCATATAAAAAGCGGACAGCGAGTACAGGAGAGGTCGAGAGTTAATGTGTCTGGCTGGGTGCATTTGTGTGAGTGTGTTACTGTGTATATATTTGTTTGTACACAGTACTGACCCCTGAGTCTAAAGATCTCTTTTCGATCTATGTGTTGAGAGGCAAAGGCACACCTTCTACGCCTATAGCTGAAGCCTGGGAGTCATAGGTAGTGTTTGTTTTGACCATTCAGTCCAACCACCCACCCACCTAAACTTACTGCAGTGCGCAGCACAGCCTTGTTATATTATTTGTTTATAATTGCAGCATACTGCTGCCAAACCCTTTCAAAAGGCTCAACTGGAATTTGTGTTCTCTGGGGTTTATTTATTGATGCTGGAATCCGTAAGTGGAACTATCACATCTAATAGTTTGACAGGACTAGGACTGGGTTGTACCAGCTATTTCTGTTTAGTTTACCCTTTCTAAGTTCTTAGTTACTACCAGTTTCAAACTAGTGTTTTACTAAACTGGTTTGCACCAATAAACATTAAGATGTCTTAGCAAGTAAAGACTTTAGTGATGGGTAAATTGGTTGCTTGGAAGCTTCTGTTGTCACATCTGATCAAAAGCGATCAACTATATAAACAGAAACTCATTGTAGCTTAACAAGCTGTACACAAAGGATAAAGGATGCCTTACATTTAACTGCTAGTCCTTTTTAAATGTAGGCACCACTTTTTTTACTTACTTATGGAATCATGGAGAGATACATGGGTTTCAGTTAATTTACTGAGAAATATTAGATGCTATCCTAGCTGAAGTTATTTGATCATTTATGGCATGTCTGCACAGCAGGTGTTTTAGCCACATTTTTCAGTCATCCGTGTCCAGCTGTTTACACAGGCAGCAACACAACTCAGGCTTTATTCACACTATGGGCATATTTTTATGCTTTAAGTCCTTTTTGTTCTTATTTTTAATTTTTGCTAACTATAGCGATAGCCTGAACGCGTCCTGTGTATACACAGACAGAGCACTGAAGCTGCAGACCTTAAACCTAACATTATCGCACAACTTCTTGTAATTTGATGTATATTGTGTTGTGAAATGTCATTTAATCTCTGTCTGTACCACACTCCATCTAAAGTCATCTATTAGCAAGCTAATGTTAGCGATAGTTTATTCAGTTAGCCACACACCAGTTACACCTGGTACTGGGTGTAAATATTTAGTAATAACTAGTTTGTGTGGTGCAACCTGTTTTAATTTAGTGATAGCCCAGAGGATCCAGTGAACAGCAACAAACAGCATCACATTCATTTGGCTAAAGGTATAACTGAGATGGAGAAAGCACCATCACAGATATGTGGTGGCTGATCACCCTTCTCTTATTTACTCGAGTCATACCAAAGCCTGCTCTCACAGGCTGATTGGCTAAAAGCAGGTCAGGCAGGTTCATTCTTTCTTTTTAAAGAGGGGTGCTGGATGGATTCACACAGGGAAGGTCTGCTCCAGTTTTTTGCCCCCTCCCTTTTGTCAGCAGTGTTTGCTTCTGGATTTGAGTGGTTCTTCTGGTGTAGGAGCACTGTCAGTCCACACCCTAATGGCAACCTCTGTTTGAGAGATCTGTGACTGTGCCGCCTGTGGTAAGGGGGGCTAAACTAGTCTTATGGGCGTGCACCTTTAACCAGTTGAGTCATGCCACCATTGTGTACTCATCATAATGTTTTTTTGTGTTTTATGTTTTTTTTTTTGCTGCAAATATGAAAAGTTGTTGCCTACAAAAACTCTTGACAGGTGTTTAGGACACATATAAGTAGACCTGGGTAAATGAGTTCACAGTGACACAAACTTTCTGCTGTCTCCTTCCCCCTCAACCATTGCGCTATATGTTAACGCCTATTTCGCCAGCGCTCACATTCAAGGACATCCACAGGTTCAGCTACTGAGTCAAAAGAAGATAAAGAGAAGCCCCGGTGCATGCGATGCTGCTAGCCCTTTCACCCATTTCCGTTTTCGTCCTCCAGAGGCTCGCTGTAGTGGCATATTCATTGCTGTAAAGATGGATTTGCGCAGCCATGAAAGAGCTGTTTTGTGAGCTGAGTGACAGAGAAGAAAAAAAGTTACTAGACCTAAAATGTTACCCACCATTCACCGTGTGCTCTAGATACATATTCATAAAGCCATTTTCAGTTCTTCTTCCTGTCAAAGGTTCCTCTGATTGAATATTTTGACAGTATTGCCTAATTCGGAGCAAAAGCAGAGAGACCTGCACGGACTTGCTGTAATTCAAAACCCAAATATAAGCAGACAGGTACTGAGGTGAAACTCCTGTGTCAAAATACCTCAATATTTACACTCGATAATACTTTTCATTTGTGATTAAAGCCAGGACCTGAGACAGCCTGGCCTTACACCACCCAGGTGTTTCTACACACTATAATAGCCACTCCACTTGGCCAAACTCAAGCTGTATGATTTGACATATTCTCCTGACCAACAGAATAAGTTCGGACATGAAGCTAAAACATGCTTTATCAGGTGGGCCTGCTGAAATTCGAATAATGATGATCAGATTATGATGCAGTATTTTCAACATGCGCCCCCATCAGCCACACAGAAGCTACAGGAAGCCAGGTGACCGAGAGCAGAGAAAAGTGGCATGACTCAGCAATACTGGAGTGGATTCAGCTCTGATAAAAGAGTTTAAAAACTCATTTATTGTCAGTTTGTGCCTTGTGACAAACTAGACACAAACGGGCTTTTTTTTTCTTTTTTCTTTTTGTAAACCTTCTGGTGTGAATTTGACCCGTGGCTCGTCCGTACGCCATTTGGTAAAAAGTCGAGGCTGATTAGTGTGGAGCCTGAGGAAGCTATGGCGGCGGGAAATGGTGGCTGAGTAGCCGCCATGGGGGAAGCACACTGTCAGTCCTATGATAGCCGTATGAGATTCCACATGCTCTGATGAGTAATTCCTCCCTCCCTCCCTCCCTCCTCCATCACCATGTGGTTCGTGGCCCTGAGTCATCGTCCACACTTTCCCTCACTCCCTCACCCCTTGTCTGTCTCTCTCTCTTTCCCTCTACGTGAAGAGGATTCTTCCTTCCTTCCTTCAGCAGTTGCCGTCCCACAGGGAAGCTCGACAGAATAGCCTCCCTCCGATGACTCACTCAGCAACATCGAGAGCTCCACTCCACACCACCCGCTCTCCAGCCAAGACAGCCCACCTCACCACACCCAGGCCTGGATCCCAGTCCTCCATGGCCTGCTTGCCTCTATGTCTCTCTTACTAGCTGTCCATGTCGCTGCATGTCTTTTGCGTCTCTTTTTCTGTCTTTGTCTCCCTGGTTGCCATTTTCTATATCCCTCTGTACGGCTACTGCCTCATCAAGATGTCTCATTGTTTACCTGTGTTTATACTCCCATCTGCCTGTCTATATTTCTACCAGCCTGTACTGCGTGTCTTAATACTCTCCAAATTTGTTTCGGTCTGCCTTCTCTGCTTGTCTTCTTTGTCAGTCTGCCGGCCTTTCTGCCTCTGTCTTTGAGTCTGTCCCTTGGCACTCAATTGCAAAGTCAAAATACCGAAGGACACAGAGCGTATAGGCTCCCGAGGCTGCATTTTAAACTACGAATACTTGGGCAGAACTATAATGACAGTGTAATCCACAAGTCTGCCAAAAGGCAAACATCGGTATTGTTAGTAAAGATACGCTTTTCATTCTGCCGGTGCAGCTCCCAGATAGAGTTGTTAACATATCCAACTTTGTGCTAATCTGCATCAGCAAACGTGTTGCGAAACCTTTGACTTGACTTGACTTGGATACTGGGTTTGCTGTTCAATCTCAGCAGGCCCCGTGAGACTGGATCCTTCCATTCACGTGTTCTGCAAATCAATAAGCGCTGTGACTTCTACTGTACAGTTGGTTTAGCTGAGCTTAAATCTCTAAACCTAACCTACGGACACAACACAGAGCATACATTGACTTGTGCCCTGGCCGTGCAGTGTGACGGGAGGTTGGTGTGAATCCCCACACTCCGCTCAGCGATCCTTCTACATGTTGTAACAGGAGATTTGTTGACCATTGCAAGAGCAATAAGGATTTTTAGGGGCATTATGACTGGGTTAATAAAACACAGCTGCCCCTAAAAGTCCCTCACTTTTCTTGCTGCCTTTTCTCTTTTCTCTCTCCCTCCCTCACTCCCTTGCTTAATCTTTCTATGTCTCATTCCAGACTTTTGAGATCAAACTACAACATTTGCTGGCTCCTTGAGTGTGATTTGGTGCATAACTTTGGTATCTGTTCAAACGTGGCTGAAGAAATGCAACAACCTGGAGTGACCACAACATCTGAAGTTTGACCTTTTAACTGAGCCTGGGTCATATAATTCACAAAACGCGAGCAGGCTTCCCAGTATTTATGAATTGTATATTTATAATGGCAGAGTTTTATTGGGTTTTGCAGTGACGTTTTTAAAGGGGGTTGAATGGGTTCAGAGCAGAATTTCCGAGAAGGGAGCGCTCGGTGTGTTCATTAGAAGTTCAGCCTTCACAGACAAGGTAAACACAATCTGAAACTTTTACCTTAGCAGAGAGTTTTCTATATGATGCTCACAATAACAAACACACACGCTCATTGTTATGGTCAATCTGAGGATGTAGTGCACCCAGTGACCCAGAGCAGAAAACAACCTGGGAAATGCAGGGAAAGCCTATTTAAAGTAAGTCTTACAACCCTGCTAACAAATAGTGTGAGGAGGGAATATGAGACAGCCGTGGTGGAAAATGAAAAGATGTAAGCAACCCTGTGCAGCAAGTGGCGAGATGAGTCCGATTGGGCCTTTTAAACAATGTGAAATGCCACTGAGAGAGGCTTGGCAGGCAGTAGCAGCCAGCACTGTTTAATATCACAACTTTAATCAGCACACTTGGTGACTATCCCAGAGCTCCCCGTAGCCATGCTGCTTATTCAAACCAGGCTCATTCCACCAAGCCTCCCTTACTAGGCCCTCAGCTCACTGCCTCGTACTCTCCTACAGCATATATGGAGAGCTTTTGGCTGGAGTGGTTTTATCTGCTTTCTGTGATGTGTCATTGCACTTTAGTGGGCTACGTTGGAGGGAATCGGTGATGATAGTTTGAGTGCATCTCATCGCAGAAACATTTTCATGTTAGATTTTAGGTGTATTTTAGGATTTTGTGAATGTTTTCTACCTTTGACATTTAATTTTAGCGGTAGGATATATCAGTTATTATCACATGGAATTTAATTAGAACTTCCAGGAGGTTTGACAAAGTGTCAACTTTCCTCGCAACGTCAGTCCACAACAACCTATTACGGACGTAACAAGAAATGGCAGGCTTGTAAAAACAAATGGCCTGCCACCGATCTGTTAAACACAGCCCACAAATAACTTATGATCAAGTATTAACTTTTTAATAAATAAAACTGACGGAAAGATTAATGTAACGACGTCCAGCTCACCGCAATGCCAAAGGAGTCCATTTACAGGACTGTTTTTAGGTGTGTTTTAATAATCACAGAGGGTCTCGTGTTTTTAAAATAAAAATACCATGCTTCAGCGAATGTCTTACCTATGTGTCACTTGCAGCATAAAGATGCCACCACGGCCCGCCGCTCTATTAATTACATAAAGCATCTAGTGTCAGGATGCTAAATTCATTAGTGAGGTATGTACGGTATGCTAGGGTCAGGACAGATATAGAAACAGACCTCCAAAACAACTTCTTCCCCACTTTACACACATGTTCAACATAACTGAGTGAGGGCATTCTGTGATTTTTGGTCTGTTTTTTTTAAATTAATTTCAAAATGTTGATGTAGAGTTTGAGCTGTAAGCTTCTACAGAAATGGTTCAACTTTGGATTCCGTTGCTCATCTAAATTCAAAGAGGGTGTGAGTAATTCACTGGTAACACGGCTAATTTAGGTTTTTATCATGTGTGCTCTTTGGAAAGAGATTAATTCAGTAATTTAACAGATTTTCATTGTAAATGTGACTTTTTTTTGTCTTTTTCTATTTTGGCCTATTTTTGAAGGAAAAAAAACAAATATATATATATATATATATATATATATATATATATATATATATATAAAGAGCTATACAGCAGAATAAGGCCAGCTGAGAAATGTAGAACCACTTTTTTTTCTTCTAGAAAAATGGCACGTGAAAGCTGTTCATCATTGTGTGCATCAGACAGAAACAACTGCTCTGCTCTGGTTTTCTGTGACTCTCTAGAGAAGCATGCTTCTCTCTGTCACAAGGTTGCAAAGTTCAGGTTTGACTAATCGAAGGTTTAAGCCAGTTATCAAGCAATGACATTCATTCACTGTTTAACCTTCTGAGCTATTAAATAGTTAATTTTACCTGTACCTGCAGCTTTTTGCAAATGCAGTCCTCTTTTGCATTTTAATTCCTGCCTGAAGAACAGCTTAGAAAAAAAGTGCATTGATATAATATTATGTACAGTCTAATGGATTTATGGTATTTATTACTGACTATATGGTGACCTTATTGTACTGTAGCCCACTTTGTGTTTTGTCTCGATATTATCGCCATAATATTCACCCAAATTTATTATTGATCACATTATGTATCAACGGTATTAAATAGTGTTTGACTCGTCGGGCGTTATAAATATTATCTCCTAAGATATCGCTTTGGTTTAAAAAAAAAAAAAGAAAAAAGAAAGAAAAAAAGAAAAAGAATTGCCTGTTCGTATTCTCCTTAACACTTCCCATCTGTTCCCCATTTATTTTCTGTAAAACCTCAATATGTAGCACAAGTAGATTTTCGATAACTTGTTGGTCACATGCGCCAGAAACTGGGACTTTGTAGGCCAGTTGAACGAACTGAGGACTCACCTTGCCCGCAAAGACCCAGCCTCTGACACACACCATCATCATCATCATCATCACCTGTCCCATAGCCGCGACTCGATGTGGAGGGAACTCCAAAGGTTTACCTACGGATTCGGGATAGGTCTTTTCGTTCCAAAAGATTTCACTTCCAGACGAGTTAATGAAGGAATGCGAGGGGTTTAATCTGTGCCCAAGCCGATACATACCCACTGATCTTCTGTCTGCCAGTGTCTGGAGAGGTGATGCTTGCCAGGTGGTTGTTACCTGCGTACCGGGCAGGTGTCAGCATCCCGCAGCCATATGGGGACTTCGCGTAAAGAGCGCCGACTGTCTGGTTGGTTGTCTGGCTGCCTGGAGTAGATCGCGTCTGCAAACGAAGTTCAACTTCACCGTCCATCCACCGCCAGCACCACCGCCGCCTCAGTAATATCTGATCACTTGGTGTTGCACGCAACCCAAATTTAGCAAGATTATCCATTTGGGGGTGGGGGGAAACGAATTGTCTCTTGGACGAAGTCGGACAGCCCCCCTCCCCGGCCTATGTTTTCCCCTCTGTCCAAGGAGGAAAAAAACATGCAGACGCAACAGTGTCGCGCCTTGTGCCAGTCCCCCCCACCACCCCTCCCGCCCTTAAAAAAAGCTTCTGTTTCCCACCGAGAGATCCCGGTGCGCACCCATATGGAGCACCCATCCACTCACCCAATATCCATTCTGGACAACAGACAACCGGGGAGACAGGGGGAGAAAGGAGCCCGCTGTTGCTACTGCCATTCTGCAGCCTCGATATTATGAGCAGGGTATTCCCAAACAGCTGGAAGGAGCTGATATATGGTGCTGCGCCCTCGTGTTGGGCCCTCCCCAAAATGGACCGGTGCTAAGTGGTAACCTGGTTATTTTCAGCGCGTCACTGGCTCGTCTCCAATTATAGGTTTCCGTCGGGAGCGCAGTAGCGTGGCCCAGTATTTCCAATTATTCTGAAAGAGGACTTTAAAAAACGGACAAGAGCATTGCACAGAGTAGCCTAATGTCCGAGCATGTGTCTTTTGCCCGTAACTGCACACATTCCTGCGGTGTGTCGGCTCGCCCAGTCCACATGCGCCACACACCCGCCCACACGCCGCGCTCGGCTGCGTCTCCGGACCGGGCGACTCGTCTGCGGCTCTGTCTCAAGGTGTTCCCCTCTTTTATCGATGCTGCTCAGGAGGCTGTATACATCCCAGGTTCATCACACCTCTCGTGTCGCCTCCCTGAACAGCAACATGTTAGCGTGCCGCGACCCCTGGTGGCAGTGACGCGCCATGATACTTCGTTACAAGCATGCATCACACAGCCTTTTATTGTTTTCTTCCTATCACCGAGTGTGATCACGTGCGGACACACATCAGGGGGCACGTACAGCGTGACAGAAGGCGTCTTTTGGACACATTTAGTTAGTGGCTTCATTCCAAATAAATTATTAAGTCAGAAAGGTTTCTATTCTAGGTTGTCATGTTTTGTTACGTGCTCCAAAGCTAGCATCGTCTTTATGCCATTCATCCATTTATTCTGTTATTTTCTATTCTTCCCTTTTAAATTGCAGTATTTTCTACTATTCTATTCTTTCTGGTATTTCGCATATAGGTCTATTCTATTGTGATATTTTGCATTTTATTCTGTTCTATTCTTGAGGTCATGCTCCACTTTTAGTGTCCGTGGTGACGCTCTCATGTGGCAGCAGTCAGCTGCTTTGTGTGGACAAGAGGCCCACAATAATACCGGAAATTGGAAGACATTCTCATGAAAATAAAATAAACGATCGGATGCTTTGTCCTGATTGAGCCATTCTTTATTTAAAGAGCAATTGTGTCGTTCCACGCGGTGTATTTTGTAGCCATATTCCCTCTCTCGTTCACCTTCTTTTGATCTGGACAATTTCTATTTCGCAAATATGTTATAATTGATATAGAGAATCATTTTATTTTTAAGGGTTTGACCGGAAGCCACGTGTTTGATTTGACTTGACGCTAAATAGCAATGTCCGACTTTGGACCTGACAGGAACAGCCCGGCTTCTCCCAAACGAGATATTTCATCACTCCAGAAGCAGCAGCAGGATGGATATTCATTATCATCTGTATCATCATTTTAACATCTGACACCCGTCGGTAAGTCCATTAATAAATGTCCTCGCCTCACAGCGTTTGTATCTGCACATCATTCGTGTTCCGCATTTTCATCAAACTCAGGTGACTGTTTCAGCACAGATTCGGAGCTTCTCCTGATCTTACAAAACCAAATTCCGGATCATGTCAAGCCACAGTACTGGACCAAGTTTATTAATACTGTAATGACGTCAGCATTTGTTGAGGGCGGGAGGCCGTCGACCATAGAGAAAAGAGAGGGGGGGGGGGGGTGTAAAGACAGAAAGACAGGCAAAATCACAAAAGAGAAATATTTCTCAAATATTTTATTTGAGAAATATGTTGTGGATGTTTATTAAGCAGATAAGTAAATACACCAGATATTACTGTAAAAAAGCAATACCTTACTGTATACACCAGTAGGCTACAAGTCACCTAAGCAAGCAGCCACTATAAGCAAAATGTCTTAAAGTTTTTAAAAGTAAAAGCACCTAGAATAACTGCTTTCAGTGTTGTATTTTCATAGATATTAACCTTTTGGATTACTAGATATTAGTAAACTGTGTTTTAATGTTAGTCAGGTTGCTTAATTTATGATAATATTCATATTTAATAAGCAGAATACAGGTCTTCAAACTATTAATCTGCAGGGGGACAGTACATTTCAGATAAATATAGAGTAAAAAGTACAATATTTACATCAGGAATGTAGTGGGGTAGGAGTATAAAGTAGAATAAAAAAGAAACAAGTAGGCTACCTCAAAATTGTACTCATGTACTTGAAATGTACTTTGTTACTTCCCACCACTGAGACATACAGATAAATTAATGAAGAATAAAACCCCAGCAATCAATTAATAGAAATAGTCATGAAAATAAAAAAAATTACTCCAATCACAACTTTGTTATCTTAGCCAAGAGAGAGAGAGTATAAGATGTCTGATCTGATCAGCAGTTTTGCTCATCCCAGAGACAGTTTTGCCTCTTTTCCTTTATATATATACTTTTTTTTACAATCTTTTGAGAAGGAGCTCCTCCCAAACAATAGTCGGCTCATGGTTGTAGATACCACTATGCCCGCACAATGCTTCCTCCTCACATCACTATGTGTCACCCTCCTCCTCTTGCTCTCTGTAGTGCAGTGGGGCCATTAAGCAGCAGATGCAGCTGGTCCCGGCTGCAGGCGGCCCTCTCAATGGTTTCTCCTACCATGAAAGCGTTGGTGGATGCTGTATGGGCGGTGTGGAGCATCGGGGCCTCAATTTATGACTACATCAACACCAATGCCATGGAGGAGCGCATCCACGCCCTGGAGAACGTCATCACCATCCACCAATGTGTGATCGGGCTGCTGTCTGCAGGCGTATTGGCACTCTTCAGCTACATCCTCTTCAAGAAGCTCTAAGATGTGTGAAGGGGTGGGCTGCGGGTTACGTGGGAGATGTGGACTGGCCAGAATGAGACATTGCTGTCCAGTGTGGTAAAGCTGGTCAGACAGACAAAGGGGATTTTTTCCACTTTGGACACAAAGAGGAGATGGCGTGGGACCTAACACATACATGAGCACACTCCTTTTTTCAGACAAGGTGGTAGGAAGGTGCAACAGTATGTGAAAAAAAAACTCACCACAAATTATCGTTGAGTAACTTCAGTTTAGTGCCACATTTTGTCCTAAATCTGTTTTGGGGAAAACACATTGAGGTTCATGTCCTTGTCATCAGTAATGCTGTGGTTGTGGAAGTGAACATGTGGAGCTACAGAATCCAGCTGCGGCTTTTTAAAGGCCGGTATTGAGTTTTTGTACTGACGATGAAGGATTTTATGTGCCGCTATTCAATATATTTAAATTTTGATTTTATACTTAACTTTAAAGGCTTTACAACCAAAAGGATTCCTTGTCCCCCGTCAAAGAAAACTTTCTTCTTAAGGGAGTTAAAAAGCCTCTAAAAAAGCATTCAGACCATCATGGGACATTGTGACTCAGCAGCTCACTGCAAGTCTTGCAGGCTGTTGACTAAAATATGTCCTTGGCACATTTGAACGATCTGATACAAAAATACCCAGTGTCAGCACAGACACTCAGTGTGCAGTGAATATCAAATGGCCAATACGCAATTTTTTTGCAAAGCCCAAGTAGCTGAACATATCAGAAAACCAGTACATCTGCCAACACCATCGGAAATGTCTACAAACACTGCAGTATTAGTGTGGTGTCAGTGCTACGTCAAACTCACGTTACACTGAGAAGGCTACGGCTGACAGAATGTGTCTGGGCATTGCCCCCACACTGTAATTCACTGTTTTCTAAAGGGATAGTCAGTGAAATGAATTATTCGCCACAACAACTTCTGCCTTAATGCACATCATGTTCATATTTGCATTGATTTCCTCAAAGCCTGAGAAGCCCTGAAACTAGTTTCTGTGAGAAAGATGATCAGAGAGTGCAAAGATACTTTAATATCCTAAAGGTCTTCGATAGTGTGTCATTTCACATTGTCACACCCTAAAATATCATTGTTACACTTTATAGGTGTGTATTATCTTTATTAGACTTTAAAGTGCAACATCATGATCCATTTATGTAATGCCTTTCCATTAATGTAATACCTCATAGCTGTTACATTACTGTAGTTGCCTCTGCTGTATAAAAACAATGTATATTGTTTATAACATTTTGAAGTGTCCTTAAAAACTGTAAATATATTTAGATATATATGGACAGTTTTTTTTAAACCAGCCATTGTAATGTTTCATAAATGTGCAATTGTCCCATAGCACTACTGCTGCTTAATATTTGTTTGTTTTTTAAAGGTGACATTTTGTACCATGAAACACTAGCTCAATGTGTGAAATTAGTATTTTAGAGGATAACAGATGTTTTTGTCATAATAACTTAAATTAACATCACTAACCTGCGAAGAGAACTGTGGTGGGTCATTGAAAACTGTTTCCATATGTGATGTGTGTTTATCTGTGTACATTTGTTATGTCAACTGTCTCAGAGGGACCACAACAGAGGACACACCCCAGAATGAAAGACTGTTTTAATATGTTTAATAATACAACAACGTCAAAGTTTGTGTGGAATTCAATTAAACTGGACACCTTTACAATACTTTGTGTTTCCAATGTCAGTCTGGTATCAAATGCATTGCAATGAAAATGGAAAGTAGGTACAAGCTGTTAATTACAGCTGTAAAACACTGCTGCTTAAAGCAGGAATCGCCAACCCTAAGAACGTTTATCCTCTAACTCTGCGGGAACCTTTCAAGAAGAATCCACAGGCCTTTTCCTGGAAACTTGCAGAAATTGCAATACTTGTTGAAGGCAGTGAAACAATTCATGGATGGGCACAGCACCAGTATTATACAGGACCAAGAGGAACCAGTGCTCCGAAGCCTGTGCTGCTTCTTCAGTTGAAAAAACTTCTACACAGTCGTGAAACATTGCCATTGTCGTTTTCTGAACTTAACAAGGTTTGATCGAAGCTACCTTTTAAGGGCTACTTATAAGTGTCCGGTTTGAAGTAGAGTGTATTTCGAAGTGAACTTCTCCACACTCTCCCCCTCCAGAAACTTCATGGCTCTCCAGTGGATCTTGCCACAGTTCTCTGGCTGTCCCAGGGGTCCCAGCTCCTCACGGATGTACTGCAGCCACAGATCTTACAGAAAATAAAAACAGAAAACATTTTACGCTAAAAAGAAAAGGCGAAGGCTCCAGTTTAGTTATATGACACTCAACAACTATTCAACTTCAAGTATCCCAAATGAAGCTTTTTATTTGGCCTAGAAATCAGACTGGTAGTTTCTGTGGGATCCAGCCTCTGATAAATGTTGAGCTTCACTCTTCACCATATTGTAGAAAACAGAACTGAGCAACTGTATACCTGGTCAAATAACTATTAAAGTCCTTAGCATTGAACTTTTCTTTGGTGTAGATGTTCTGATGGAATTTAGTCCTTGGTACTTGAAAACCAGGAACAAATATTTTGAACTAACACTTGCTTTTTGAGTCTTGTTCCTTTTCAGGCAACTCTTTTTACCGTCATCTGATGTGCCAAACTCCTGCAGGGCCCTCTCATAGCAGTCTCTCAGATTGTTCATCTTTGGACTCTCCTGGAAAAGCAAAGACCATTGTTACCAAAGCTCAGGATTATCTCCACTTATCACTAATATGAATAATATCAAAGTCCACCGTCTGTCCCCACTGTCTTCATTTTTGAGTTAAAAGAGTTCAAGCTACGTAACTGTAATCGGTTCTTTACCTAAAACCTAAAGGGTTCAGACTGAAGAGTAGCTTACGTAAGAGTTTTCACATATGACATACAGTACTTGCTTTACGTACTTGTTCCTTCTCGATCTGAATCATTCTGGTGAAAAAGGCCTTGGACAAGGGACGGTTTTCCTGTAAGCTACAGGAAGAAGAAAAAAAAGTTTAATAGCTTTAAATCAACAGCTTTGTTATGAGACACTTCTGAATTTGTGCCACAGTGTTTTGATCAATTGACCAATTCAATGTTGTTTTTCCCCCCTTTGTGTTGTTCGTCATTTAAATTAACACACAACATCAGCAGACAAAGTTATTAGTTTTTTTTTACCTCGTAAACGTCTTCCGTGCTTTCTTGTAGCCTCCAGTAGAGTACGACCAATCAAGGTAGCTCCCTTTCATCTCCATGGCAACAGCCGCTACTGCAGACAGCAGACCTCTCTGGGAACAAACAAGAGAATAAACTGTCTGCGAGGCTAAAACACTGTGCAGACATGATGGGCCTTTTTTCAGCTTTACCTTTAAGTATTTGTCCACAGGCAGGCATTATCAAGAACAGTACCTGCTTTTCCTGATTTCAGTTCATCCACACTGATTTTGTTCCAGTGTAAAGCAAGACAAAAGGCATGTCATTATGTGCTAAATGTTTACAAGAAGCAGCTCTTCCTGTCAGTTGTCTGTGAAGAAATGTCTAACTGTAAACGCAGTCAAACGAGAGCAGTGACAGCACACTGCGCAGTAACTCAATCGGGTGGATTCAGGCGAACTACCTTGAAAACGGCTTCTGTCTCCTCCGGATTCTGGTTGGCCACGCTCCACTGGACCTGCAGCTGCCAAAGTGGTAGACTCTCCTGTCAAGACAGGACAGAAAGGATTTAGCTATTAGTTGGTTTCTAACTGTCTCTAGCTCAGCGAGGAGTCCACTTGCCTCCTGCAACACTTAGGGGAGGTTAGTGTTGTCAGTGTCATACAATATCTCCTTTCTTCATCTTAAGAGCGTCAAGTTCAAATCAGACCGATGCCTACAGATTTAGCTGCTGTGTTTCCTCCACCATATGCAGAACAGATTTTAAAAATGAGTAATGAGTCAGTTAACATAGAACATCCGCATTTTCCTGATTCATTTATCCATACCTCTATGCCGTGCAATATGGAAACATTTTATTGTTCGACACACCAGATGTGAAACCCCTGTGGGTTTATACAGTTTCCTAACACTTATAGAGAGTGTTTATCTTGAGAGAAAAGACTTGCGTAATAAACAGCAGCGTTGTAATCCTCCTCACACAGCCCCCTCTCAGGGATACAGTCTTGTGAAACAATATAATCAGCTATTCTACTATAAAGGCCTGTGGCTAAGTCAAAGAATGTGTCGTCATAGTCATACAGCAATATACTGTGATGTGCAACAGCGTGTAGGTCTGAGTGTCAGTGCAACACAAAATTAAGGGGAAAAAGTATGTGATATTAGTCTGCTATATATAAGTTGTGTTAAGAAAGCTTAACTTACTTACTTTACTTCCTTAATAGGAAAATATCTTCAGAAAAACACTGATTACCTTTGAATATCTGAGGTGCTGCAGGTGATTTCTAAGGATCGGTTCACTATCCATCCAAAGCTTATATATCTGTCAAGAGTGTGGGGTTAAACAGTACTCCTGCATTATACCTGTCATGTTAAATTAAGCTCAAATAACGAATTGATTACACTATCTATAATAATAATAATAATAATAATAATAATGATAATAATAATCATCATCTCTGGGTTTTTATGTTTGTGTTTATAACTGAAGGCCTAAAAAATTACGTTTTTTGTCTTTTATAAGTCTTCAGCAGAGGAAGCCATTTGACGACTTAATATAATGGAATAGAGACTAATTGGGCCAAGGAGATGGCCCACTTATACTGCAGCGCTTGTGGCTGATGTGTGTGTCTTTCCATTCTCCAAGGAGAACAATTACACTGGTACAGTAGGAGCACAACTGATGTGGGGCCCAGTGTAAGCAGAGAAAATGACCAAACTCAATGTGATTGAGAACAAATTATGTAGAGTTAAAGTGTGAGCGTGTGTGTGTGTGTGTGTGTGTGTGTGTGTGTGTGTGAGCGCACTCATTGTACCTTGGGATTAACGTGTGTGAGAGCGTCCTGGAAAAGCCTGCCAACGTCTCTCTCACTCCCCAGCTGCATTAGCGTCTGCAGACTCAGGCTCCACACTGACACCGATTGGCTGTAGCGCTGCGTGGCTGCCATGGCAACGCCGGCCGCTCCCTCAGCATCTCCAGATGAAAGCAGGATCTGCAGCTGGTCACGTGGAGAACGTCGTGTTGGTTGTTTCCACACATCAGTACAGTAGCGCTTTGCAACATTGTTACCTCTTTTCATTTTACTTTATTTATAAATCAAAGAGCAAGTTCAATCAAAAAAAGATTTCCTCCTGCTTCCATCTTCTGTTGAATATTTAACCCCTAACTCAGCAGTTAAATAAAGAAAATAATATAGGAATTAATAAATGAATCCTCAAAAAGTGCTACAAGGCAAAAGCAACAGTATCAATTTTGACACCAAAAAGGGCCACAGCAGATGTAAGAACTGTCTTAAGATGCAATCACACTCACTCGGTTCACTGTGGGTTTTCATCATAGTTGGATAAAAGTGTTACATTTTAATATTTTACTTGCTGAGGTTTACACTGCCAAATTAAAAAGCTAAACAGGACTTGTAACATTACCATGGACTCTAAAATAACTTCTTTACATGTGATTTTAGCTGCAGGAGGAATTCATTTTATGGACTTATCTCTTAATAGATGGTAAACAACACAGACAAGACATCTGCGTCTGACATTTGTGCTTTTTTTGAATTAAATGTCTCGAACCTTGAACATCACTGCAGACACCAGTTTGGTTTCATTTTGTTAGCCTAGGAAGTATGATGAAGTGTGAGTTACTACCAACTACAGATGCAAACTTTGTTCTTTATGTTGTGACTCCTCATGAACTGCTCCACAGTGCATTTGAAGGAGACCGACAAGGAAAGACGTTTGTTGGTATCACCTGACTTTGACGGGCACTTCTCTCAGGCAGCCAAATTAAACTCATGCAATAAACATGCTGTGTGTGAACAGGCATAGACATGACAGAGTCATTATTCAAATGAGAGAAGACTGAACCATAAAGGCTTAAGAGCCCCTGATTGCAGTTACACGTTAAATGGAGCTGTTTTCTTACCCATTTCTTGTAATAATCTTCCTTCAGCAGTGAGGCGTCATGGGCCCGCTGCAGCACTCCCAGCAGCCTCTTCTGCCTCTGTAATAAATACACAAACATATAAAACGGTGTCAGGATTTACCCATTAAACATCCACCTCCAAAAACACTGAAGGCGTTGACATTTTTTACTGTACATGTTTAATTTTTATCCTCAGGAGAAAACTAACTGCCACATTGACATACATTTTAAACTGGAAGATTACTGACTTACCTTTTCCTTCAGCTCTTGGACGTTGGTCTTCCTCTTCTGCCTTTCTAAGCAGAAGGCCACATAGCAAGTCCACATGGGCTCTACAGCGCAAATCACACAAGCATAGCAATAGTTTTTTTTACTGACACATCAAGTAGGTAGGTAGTATGCAAGCAGTGAATTAAAACAGGGCACCCGTAGATTTCAGAAAGCCAAATTAAAGGTGTTTTAGAACTTTTAGGCTACCTGGATGATTTGACAATACAATATTGGCAAAAACAGACTCACATTACAGTGGAAATGATATTGACACTGATGAAGTAAAATATAACTACATTGTAAAGAAAATATTCTTTTTTATATGGTAAAACCATTTCCCGTCTTTTCTAAAGCACATGCAGTGGGAAGACGTGTCACTGCAAAGTGATAAAACTTCAACTCTAATTAACTATTTACTGCTTTTGATACTTTAGATAATTTTCATACTTTATAAATCCACAGGACGGCGTAATATGTCCATTAAAACTACTCACCAAAATTCAAACAGCAAAGTCTCAACAACTGAGTTTGCTTGTGGAAAAATTATAAATGTCTATCCACTCTGTGTATTTCTTTATCCAATAAAGCCAACTGAATTGAACTGTATGTATGAGCACCTACCAGTGTTAATGCTCTTGACTCCCTCCTCATAGACCTGGCAGCAGCGCTCCTCTCTGCGGCTGATATCTGAGGCCCGGCCTTTGGCTGTCTGCAGCTCCTCCCCTGCCCCCGGAGCCTCCAGCTCCCTCTTAGCCATGAAATCCCACGTCAAGCTGTCTTCTGTGTAGTTTGTCTGTAAGCTGCAAGCAAGGGGATGGGAGTGGGTACATTCATGCTTAGTGGTGAAGTTCTGTTTGAGATGCAGAGTTAAAAAAGAAACACTTCTGAAAGTAAGCTGGTGCCTTACTCTTGCAGGATGAAGTCCTGGAGTTCTTTGGTGAAGTCAAAGATGGCTGCTATGTTCAGAAGTGAGATGACAAACTCTGCTTCTATTTGACAAAAGATCAGTCACACAAAGGTAAAGTGAGCAGATCTGGGAATTTCTGTTGTTGGAGGAATAATTTGACATTTTCGTAAAAGCAGTTATTTGCATTTTTTGAAAAGATTGACGCAACTCCTCTGTCTTCATTATAAGTATGAGGCTACAGCCAGCAGATGGCTAGCTTAGCAGCAGAAACCGCTAGCCTGGTTTTGGCTGGGTCCAGACCTTTGAATCCGCCCACTCCACGAGTTGACAATTCTGTTTGATATCAGTCAGATATAGCTCTGTCTAAAAGGAAGAAAACTCTGCCTACCAGCAGCTCTAAAGCTCTCCTTTGTTTAACCCGTACAAAAGCAAATGTGTAATAAATATCTTACTTACTTACTACTTACAAAGTAAGCCAATCTTCTCCAATGCATCAGTGTTTAGAGAACTTTTTAACATGTTAAAATGACAAAAGCCTTTTCTAAAATCAGAAAATTTCTTGCTGTACCAAGCATAATCTGTGTGATCTTTAAAAGATACTGGGAAATAAATGCAAGCAATGTTACCATTTGCAAAAAATGTAACACATACAAACAATATTGATTATGAAAATTCTTTAAAAATATATATAATACAATATTAATAATAATTGTATTTTATGTTTTGCACAGAATAGGAAATATACTTATTAATGAAAAGTCTACCTTTGATTTTCCCTGTAGCATCTCTGTATACAACCTCAGCCAGTTTAGCACTCAGGATCTCTGGAGAAAACTCATATTCACCCTGGAAGGAGAAAAGAGCAGGTATTCAGGCACTGGATATAAATCTTCTGTGTGCGTGTGTATTAACTTTTTGCATTTTCTGCTGCTCATGTTTGATTTCAGACACACTCACCAGGTCCATCTCAGCTTTCTCCAGCTCTTTCTTCTGCTTTCTCAGTTTCTCGCAATGCAGCAGCTCCATGCGGAAGTACTAGCACAGAGTTTTTGGAGAAAATTAGACAAAGAGTATTTGACACGTACAAAATCACAATCATCGCTCTTTCAACAGCAGCTACCAAGCCCTTTTTTTAACTAAACTTCGTTCAAGCAAACCAAAGTTTGTCTGTACTGGTTTTAAGACACTGACTCTTTTACCTCCTGGTAGACTTTCTTGTTGTTTGGATGGAAGCGAAGAGCTCTCAGAAACAGGTGTCTGGCACTTTCAGAGGAACTTCTATCCTCCAGCTCACTCTTGGCTGCCATGATCCACAGAGCTAAAGAAGGAAGAGAACAAAGTCGTAATTCATTTGTATTTGTAGGTGACATCATGTGACCAATTTGTCTGTGCATGCACTTGTTTTGTCAGTCCTTAAAATTGGGATTGCGACAGTGGTATTTGGAGTAGTGGAAGTTACCACAGATTGAAAAGCGCAATCTTTTGTACCTGGTTTGTCGGGATGTATGGCAAGCATGGCCGAGAAGACCTTGCTGATCTGGCCTTTGGTGGCCTGGTGAGTGAAACCCACAGGAGAGAATTATTAGCAAGAGAAGAAACAGTGTTCGGCCCCAAGTGTTACTTATAAAGCAAATGATGAGATCATTACATACCCATTTCTTACAGAAGGCAACATGCGAGAGCCATAGCTGCACATCATCCTGTGAGAAAAGAAGACATATGACTGTTCACTCATTTATACTTACATTAAGTCTTACAAAAATTGTATCCCATTAGATGTTTTGATTCTAAACAAAGTGGCGAGAAAGCTAAATGAATCAGAGAGTATCCAGTGTGATGCAGAGTTATTAGATAATTTCTTTTAGCAGATCAATGCAGTGCAATTTCCATGATGTGTAATAGATACTGAGATTTAATTAGTACACTCCAGAAATACAGTATACATGCTTTGTAGACAGTACCTTCCATTTGTTTGTTGCTCTTCTGAAGACGCTGTTTATTCTATGGATGACGGGGAACTCAATCTCCTCTCTTTTGAAATGGTAATGAATGTGCTGCAAAAACAAAGTCAGGCATGATGAGACGTTATCTGAAAGGAACAGGCCGCCAGTGTCCACTCAGTCCATCTGTTTTGCATGTATGATACAAAGTATAGTTTAACACTAGACTATGCAAGAATATGTCTACCATCAAATTAATCCTAACTAAAGTGAATATTAACATTGGATAAAGATATCCACTGCTTCACACATCACTTACCGCTCTTCTCTTCTTGATCAGTTCTAAAATGTTGATTTCATACTGTAATTAAACAACATTTGGAAGTTAGAATTTTAAATAGATTAATCTTAGCCTTTATTTTTGTTTTTAAACGGGAGACAATGTGATCGTGGCACTCTACCTGAATGTATGCAATGAAGTCCTCTTTGTTTATGATCAACCTGTGGAGCTTGTATTCCAGTGCTGTAGCTCTCTTGATTATAGATCTGAAATATTAAAACACAGTTTCCCTAAGATGGAAATCTAAGAATCAAAATTAGCCTGCATCATGTATATGGGCTGTGGATCAGAAAATGAATCCACAGGTGTCTTATAGAGGTTGTTCCACTATTCAACACCTGTGTAGCAGCTCCAGGATCTGTTTCCTGATCTGTCATATCTGCTCTCTCAGCTTACAGCGGAACTATAGATACATCCACAAATATCTGTAGCGGTGAGGTCAACGATGGAGTATTTCGCTACAACATGACAAAATGGATGCTCTTGTCGTCTCTCCACATGAACGTACTTTCGTTCAACAAAACATTTCTAGGATGGGAAGCCATCCCTTGAATAAATGGTTTCAAAAGGGTGTTCTCCACATGTGTGTGTGTTGCTCTACTGGATGAAACTTTTGGCACGTCGTATGTTGCCTTACTTGACTTCTTTCTTGGTGAACAGTCCCACTCTCTCCAGCTGCTGCAGCTCAGGGATTCTCTCCTCAATCCGCTGCTGAACGATCTCCGCCATCTTGTCGACGCAGCCGTTACAGGTTCAGGCTCGGCTGTTATTTGGTGATATTAAACTGATTGCTGTCAACTTTAAATTGAAATACCATGAGACTGTAGGCGACGGGGCCGCTGCTTCTCTACCCTACACATGTGTGGAAGTTGTGATTCACCGCTCTTCCGGTTCCGCCGGCAAATAGTTCCGTCGGGAAACACGAGCAAGTGATGACAGAATCAATTTATACTACAGTATATACAGTCTATGATTAAAACCTGTCTTGGGACTCAGTTTCACTTTCATACAGGCTTTTCTAAACAAGCTGCATTAAAAATATTTAATCTACTTAACTAACATAATAAGTACATTACACTGGAAGAAATGCGAGAGTTTTCAGCAGCTCCACAGAAAGAGAAGCTGGACGAAGGTGAAGTTCTGCACAGCTTCAAACTCAGTGAACAGCTTCGTCTGGTCGCAGTGCAGCCTTCTCTTTGATATAAACACAAGTCAAAAGGTCAAAAGCTTGTTGGCTGTTGGCG
>JAPMOB010205861.1:0-17070 GCA_029875015.1 Lepomis gibbosus | reverse complement strand
ATCGGCCAAAATAAATCGGCAGCATTAATCGGCCATCGGCCGACCCGGATTTCAAAAGATCGGTATCGGTATCGGTATCGCCGTGAAAAAAACTATAAAAAACTATATCGGTCGACCTCTACAATGTAGGCCCAAAAATGACGTCAAAACCCTGTGACATCCCATCGCACAAGACAGATGTAACCGTATTGCTTGGATTATTAACTCTCAGGGTATCTAAAAAAAATATTCGGCCATCAGTGACGCTGTGTTGGTGTTTGACAGGTGATCCTCATAGGAGGGCTGATTAAAAAGTGACAATCCGAGTCAGATAAACACTCATGAGAGAGCCATGAGAGTTTCTGTTGGCGCAGCTATGCAGCTATCAGAATTACGGTGTTTCTCCCGCTGTTTTATGTCATCAAACCACGGTTATGCTGCGTGATCATGCGCAGTAGACGCTGGTGCCAACAGGAAGTAGCCCTGTAGTAGTATTTTATTGGTCCAAAACTGGCTTCACTGCTGTCCATTCAAATCAGCGGGGTGGCTTCATCCAGAAATATACTGTGTATGGTATTTTCTCTCTCTGTTCCTGCTCAAGTAGGATGAGGGGCCACTGTTAATGTTATTTAAATGCACACATTGTACTTCCTGTATTTTCCTCCCTGTATGTCAACCGAACTGGTGACCTAACATGATGTGAAGCCCCAGTGGCCTAATGGATAAGGCCCTGGCCTCCTAAGCCAGGGATTGTGGGTTCGAGTCCCATCTGGGGTGAGAGAGAGCAGAGTGGTACAGCGGAAGCGTGCTGGGCCCATAACCCACAGGTTGATGGATCGAAACCATCCTATGCTAACAGTATTTTACTGGTCTCTTCTACTGCTTTCTGACCCAGTGACATGGATAAAGCCACATCTTCTGTCACTGTGACTGGGTCACAGTAGTGATGTGCGATACCACTTAATACCTATCCCAAGTAATACCCAGGCTGGTATTGCCAATACCAGGACCTTTTACATATTTTATTTCTAGCTTAATGTGACCTCCCTCTCCCGTTTCTGTATTTATGAGTGAAATAAGGAGTAGGCTGTGGCATTACCAATTCAAAATAATAGCTGCATAATGACACAACATCAAACTATTGTCATGTTCTTTAATTATAATAAAATTATCCCGCTCAGAACTGCCACTTCATAACATCATCATATTATTTTGACTTAATCTCAGATGTTTAGGGAAGTGTTGCCGAAGTATTTCACTGTCTCTGCACACACATCACTCACAGCGTCATTATTACCTTCACAGCTAAAATACAGCCAGACATGACTGCTTTTACAGACAGCCAGTCAGTATTCAGTCACCTCCAGGTGTGCAGGTGGGTGTGGCAGTCACATGACAGGGAAAGGAGGGAGAGGAGGATAGAAAAATAAATCTGTTAGTAAAAGAAAACAAAGTGTTTCTGTTTTGTTTGTTTTTTTCCAAAAATCAGCTCTGGATTTTTTTTAAGTAAAGAAATCCATATTATCAGGCATCAAAACACATAATACATTTTGGTGATGATTAGTGGTTGTAAATATGACTTTGTTCACAAAAAACTTCACCGAGTACCTAAATTCATCTTTTGTTAAGCATCTTGAATAGTAACTGTTTATCATCAGCAAATTATGGCAAAATCATGTGGGAAACAGTGAATTAGCGTATTATACTATGAGACGGCAGCTTTAATACCAAAGCATTGGTTTTAGTTAAAACTGTACTTTAACCATACTTTACTGTCTATTTGTCTATTGTTCTGTATAAACTTAACCTTTGTATTGTGTGTTTGCAGTGGAGGCCCATTTTAAACACAAGCCTTGAAGACTGCAGGAAGCCTTAACTCAGCTGGACTGGCCCAGTCTCATTCAGATCAGAGACAATCCCAAAAGATGCTGAAGAAGAGAAGAAGAGAAAGAGACAAACGGACAAGTCTGTCTTTATGTAGAAAATGTGAACTCTAATGGGACTAAAGGCCTATCATGGGCAAAATGTTGGTAATCAAAGGCCAAACGGTAGATGATGTCATCACTATTGCGCCTACCAACTTTGTGCTATACATTATCATCCTTCCTTTTCTCAGCCATGTGGACCCTTTCCCTGCAACAACCTCCCCTCTCTCGGATTTCGTCTTGTGAATGGTTCATTCTACCTGTAATCTAATGTAATTATGTAATCTAGTCATTTCACTGGTTGCTTAACAAAGACAATGCATTGTTAATTTATTGAATGTACAGTTTTGACAACAGTGGCTTACCGTGTGTGTGGATTTGTGATGTTTTCATTGAGGACGCTGTGAGGTTGAACCTCTGGCACTGAAACCCTGTAAAACCTGAACCTACAAAGTGCTGTTAACAACAAATATGCATAAAAACACACAAACTCTCAGTGATCACCGTCGCTGTTAACGTAGCTGGAGGTGTCTGATCTGCATCCAGACAGGGTCCTTTAAAATCTCAATCTGACAGCTGTTCTCCTGTGTATTTGTACTGTTGAAAATTCTGAATCATCGTAGACAGTTATTGCTGCTTTAAAGGATTGTAATGTGAGAGGATTGTAATTTATATAACACTTCTACAGCTGTTTTATTTAAGTTTTGCAGCTTGATTTAAAGACAGATTGTTGTGTTGACCTCGAAATCACAGTGATAGTTTGTTTCATTAATAAAAACTTAACATTAATACAGATTAACCTAAAATCAAATGGCAGTGTTTCATTTATCCACAGTGTTTAAGACATCTTGGTATATATGTGTCTTTTTCGACTACATACTGTACAAATATGATACTATTCAACTCAAGGTAGGTTGATTAAAGGATTATTCCTGTTTACAACTGGGGTCTTGTTTTCATACTTTTGCCCATCGTTCTTATTTGCGAGACATAGCCGATTAACAGAACAAATTCACAAAACTCAAACTTCATTTTAACCAAACCCCCATGTTAGCACTGTGTTTCTTGCCTTGGCAGACTTTGTTATAGTGATGTCATGCCCAGATCCCAGCAATTCATTTGGTGAACTAGATAAAACCCAAGTTGAAATAGACCAGAATTATCCTTCAAAGCAACTGTATACGTTCTTCTGTTTTTGAGCATGTGCACTTTAAAGTTAGTGCTATCGTGAATGTGCAGTCATGTGCATTTATCCAGCAGATGGGGCTCTGCTGTTACTTTAAAAGGGAGAGCTGTAAAGTGGAATATCATATGGTGAAATGCTCATGAGAGTAAGGTGAAATTTTGTCATCTCACATGAACTCCTTGAACCATAACAAAGAGATTAAAATCATCAGAATAAGCGTTTGAGATTTTTGTCATTGGACAGTAGTGATGCAGACAGGTGAAAAATTAAAGGAATAGTTTGACATTTTGAAAAACACTTAGCTTTTTTGTTAAAGGTTATACCAGAAGTAGATACCACTCTCATGTTTTTGCAGCGTGATACGCTGATTTTGCATCACACTCTTCGGACACACGATGGACAATTTTAAAAAGGTGGTAATTGCTGTTGCAGAACCAGAGATATTGTTTATTCCACGCAGTCTACTTCACTTTAAAAACCTGTCACTTACACTACCCACAATGCATCTCCACCATCAATATTTTGTTCAGAGATTCGGGTGTGTTATGCTACTAATGGCCATTGTACTTTAGCCTCAAGCTTAAAGCCATGAGCACAGATGAGAAGCTGGCTACTGAGGTCTGGTAAGCAAACCTTTTTCCAACTTCTCATCAGCAGATGTTTTTCATTTTCAAACTTGTAGTCTTCAGCTCCAGCCTACACTGACTCAAGTGACATCAATTGGGGACATTTATCAGATTTCACTCAGTTACCTCTGGTTCCACCAAAGGCTTTATACAACTTCACTTCTGCAGTTGTACTCCCCACAATTTGCAAACATTGAGAAGATGTTTTATCAGGAAGTGATTAGCTTATCGTTGCATAAAGACTGTGCGCATGGGGTAAGGGTTACCCTGTTCTCTCCAAAAGTTTGTAACTCCTTCAAACCACAATGTATTATTTCTACATTTATGTTTGTTTACAGCTTACAGAAACAACATAGGTGTTGTGTAGGTGTAATCATACACCCTTACAGTCACTAGATCTCAAACTGAATACCTGTTGGAGATTTTGGAGTAACACGTTAAGACAGTGCTCTCCATCAGCATCATCAAAACACTGAATGAGGGAATATGTTTTGCAGGAATGTTGTTTATCCACCCACAAGTGTTCCAGAGACCTGATGAATCTATGTCAAGAAACACAGTCGCTGTTCTGCAGGCACATGGTGGCCTAACATCATACAAAGACACTTTTGATCGGATCTGATGATTTTTCCTTGAATTTGTCAGCGATTTGTATGAGGTAGGTCATTGCACAAGGTGCAGCATACCCGTATTTTCCTATTCGTAAAGGCCTTATACTGTTCACTCATTTTATAATACAGTAGATGGCGCTCATCAGCCTCTTGTAAAAAGAGATCACTATGCAGAAGAGTTGCACACTCACAGCAGGACAAGGTGTGAACTGGTCTGGTGGTGTAAATGTCACCTGATGATCTCGCCACTCTTACACAAACTTCCACCTACAGACGCTGGCTCCAGGGCCTTATGGAATTATGGCTAAATCAATGTTGCTTCTGTCTGGCCGTCTTGTTGTCGTTGGCAACTAGGTTGTCATGGTGAACTGCTCAGACAGTGAGCCACTGAGCTGCAGAGGGCAGGTTGTACCCACACGGGAAGTGTTTAAACGCAGGTGGGACCTCTGCTCAGCAGCCACCGTGTTTGTCCTGAACATAAAATGGTCAGTAAGGTCCTGACATGTAGCAAACATTTATTAATGGCAAAGCTGCTGCTTCAGCACATAGTAGTTTTTGGTTATTTTTACATTCCATTTTGGGATTACATGAGTTTAGAACATGCTTTGAGTGTGGGACCTTTAGATAATCTTAAAAATACATTAAAGACAGACTCTATTCATGTCAATAAGTCAAAGCCTTTTTTTCTGTCATAAGTCAATGGAGCATGTCTTGTAGATATTTACAGTGTTCAGAAAACCTAATCCAGCTGTCCTGTCGATCGGGCCGTGCAGCCGATACTCCAGCCAGAGCTGGGACTGTGAAATGATCTAATCTCCTCGCAGGAAACCCAGCAGGAGCAGCTGTTGGACTAGAAACAAACTGGAAATGAAGCAGAGAGGAACAGGTCCGCAGTAAGAACAAGAGGTCCATCCAAGGGAGGAAATAGCCTTGTGATATCAGATTTGAATCTATTTTGTCAGAGGAGTGCCTTAACTTTCTTTTAACGTCCTGTAATGTTGTGATCTAGAACATATTCCACTAGGTCACTCTAAGTCATTTGACATTTGCAAGATAATTCTATTTTAATCTAAAAGATGACTCAGATTTAGTAAATATCTCATTAGTAGTTAAACATTTTGGGCAATAAACTAATTTGTATTCATGCCCAGAGTTAGATAAGAAGATTGACACCACTCTTAAATCTAAAAATGAAGCTTCAGCCAGGAGATGATTTTCATTAGCTAGCATAAGGACAGGAAACAGGGGAAACAGTCTGGCATATCCAAAGACAAATTAACCTGCTTGGCTGCACCTCTACAGCTAACTGATAAACACATATTCTATCTAGTTTGTTTAATCCGTACAAAATATAAAGCAGGTTTCGGTTTTACGGGGAATTATGTTGACTTGGTCATAGTAGGCAGCTGTTTTCAGTGAAAAAACTCTAAAAACCCATAGAACATGACCTGCCTGGATGTAAACAGCAGACAGACACTGTTAGCAACTAGCAATTGCAGCATTTAGCAGCTATCAAGTTTCTCATCTAACCCTCTGTAAAAAAGCGAATGAGATAATAGAGATAATAACCCTAACCCCAAAATGTCAACCTACTGCTTTTTTAATCAGGCTGATGGGTAACATTTTTGTCCCCTCAAGTTGAGAAGGTGTTGTAATGTCATTGTTAGTGCTTGTTATGCAGAGTCTTTACTAATACCCTGCATAGAAGAAGACCGAGATACAATCTCTCTGTCGCTATGGTACAAAACACACCATTTCATGCTGGCTAAAAATCCGTAAAGAATAATACTAATACTACTAATAATACCATCTCATAATTCTGCCCTATAAAAGAAAGACCTTCAGTTTTTATCAAAATGCAAGAGACTCGACTTTGGACCCCATCCATGTGAAGGTGAAGGGAAAGAAACTATTTTGCTTAGCCAGATTGTGGAAAAACAGCCCATTAAACCTCAAACTGCCTGTTTTTATGTATATGTTTACATGTTCATATGTTTAATAGGTACAGGTAATTTTTACACATAAAAGAGTCAATACACTGAATACTTGTTAATCTTTTTTTTTCATGAAAATGAACAAATATACTGCTACATTGAAGCTTTGGCTAACATCAGCAGTGTTCTTCAAAAATCCATATTGGTCAAAACCTTAACTCTGAAGTCATCAAATCTCTAAACATTGTCTTAAAAGTCATTGAAGTAGGCCACTGCCTGAGTGTGAGTAGTCATTAGGGCCAAACTTCTGACTGGATTTCCTCCTCTTCAAGGCCTGGTGAGTGTTGTGTAGATAGGCTGCTCCCAGCCAGATGGATTGTGCGGAGGTGGTGCCAAGGCCAAGCTGTTGATAAGCGGTGTGGCATAAGGTCTGCGAGAGGAGTGAAAGTACGGGTACTGATACAGACCGGCAGGGTACCCAGAGAAGGCGCTGTAGAAACTGGAGCTTTGAAGGTCAGTGTAGTCAGATTGGTTGGTGGAGGATGAAGAGGAACCGGATAAAGGGCAGACTCCTGAACCAAGGGAGGTGTGCTCAGGTTGTTGTGGTAGTGGAGGAGTGGAGGAGCTGCTGTAGTGACCTGGACTCAGCTGCTCAACTTTAATCTGAGGTCTCTGGATGGGGTCTTGGGGGGGCCCATGCGTGTCACAACTGGAAGAGGATGGGGACATTGCAGTGGAAGTCCCACTTTTGGGTGTCCAAGTGGAAGTGCCATGGGAGTGAGAGTGGATGCTGGGTAAGATGAAGGATCCAGAAGGGTTGTTATGTCCCTGGCTGGTATCAGGTGGGGTCAGAACAGCAGAGCCGTGGCTGTTGGGAGGGAGGTATTGGTCAAACTCGTGGACGTCAAATACGTCTATGGCGCTGATGACGTCAGTGCTTAGCTCTGAGATGTCCACGTTGCTGAAGTCAATATTCTGGCGGCTGGCAGGAAGAGCAGAGCCAGTGCTGCTGTCTACAGGGAGTTGTCCCCCATGTTTGTTCCCCATTTGAAGTTCGGTTTTAGGGGTAGTGGGAGGCGTTGGAGGTCCATGAGACTGGCCTGGAAACAAAAACCAAGGGAACGCCAATCAGTATTTCCATGTTGAACCAAAAATAGGTAAAAGAGGTACATTGCAATGCATGCTATGAAGTATATTAAATTTGAAGATCTGGATAGAATCAGTTGTCTCACCTGTCCTGTCTGGATGATGGTGCCCTTCCCCTGCACCAGCCAGCCTGGTCACCCCTGGTTCTGTCTTGTACAAGCCCTGCTGATGCTGCTGTTGTACCAGTCTGGGTCTACAGTCCCCCTGTCCCGGTTTGGTGCTCTTGCGTCTCCGAGGCTGGTACTTGTAATCTGGGTAGTCTTTCTTGTGCTGCAGCCTCAGCCTCTCTGCCTCCTCAATGAAGGGACGCTTCTCTGTTTCAGAGAGAAGTCTGAGGAAGAGAAGAATGAGATATTAGATTAGTGAAAGTCTTTTTAAATTCTAGCAGGTGCACTGGAGCTACAATATATTGATACACATTTTGACATCTGTTATATGTTCAGAATTACATTTTTTTTCTAGTATTCTTTAAAAATACCAGACAGGAGGTGACAAATTAGAATCACTATTATTATTCATTGACTGACGTTTTCTGCACTTGTACTGTTTGCAACTGCCATGGCCACAACAGCTGAAGGTGTTGGTTTTTCTAGTATTCTAGTATTCATGCACGAAAGTGCATGGTTAGTGAGATAATCTGAATTAAATTGGAAATTTGGGACAGGGAAATCACTTGCACGCTTATAGCAGCAAGGTCAATGTAGTTGAGGTTCCCTCATCAGTAACTTGTCTTTGGACCACTACTGGGACGGTCTCTTGAACATTATCCGATTCAGAGCTCATGTTGTCTGAGCTAGTTTCGTCTTTCTTGTGCTCCAGCATGCAAAAAAAATAATCCTTCGTAATTACTAGCCTCAGATACACCTTTATTTCCAAAGCTACTGTCATCAAAACCCTCCCTTCAGGGATAGATTAAATGCAGAGGATGAATTTCGCTACATGTGTATGCAACAAAAAATGTTTTAGTTTAAGTTTTTTTTTAAGGCCAAAAAGGAAAATACAAAATGACCTGCTATCACCTGCATCCAGTATACCTTGAATACTTATATGTATAATATAACTTTCTAGAGAAAAACATTAGAAAGCTTTACTTTTAATCATTTTTCACAACAGACATGTTGACACCAGAATATTGTTAAAACAAATACCTTGAGGAATAACAGGGAATTAAGTGCTTAATTGAATGAAATTAATGAATTAGACAGGGTGTTAATATAGTTCTGGGTTGCGAAAGACATAAGGTATGCATTTAATGGTTAATATTTTCACTGTAAGAATAATGTTTTGGACTATGCTGTGGTGGAAGTTAACCAACATTTACTCCTGTACTTAAGTACATGTTTGAGATACTTGTACCTTAGCCAAGCATTTCATGTAATGCATCTCTATACTTCTGCTCCACTAGAATTCAGAAGGATATTGTACTCTTTACTTCATTATCTGATACTTTACAGATTAAGACTTAGACTATACACAAAACATAGGATAAGCTAATAAAATATAATGAACTAGTTACAGAACCACCCAATAAACCAATAGTGTAAAAATGGTTAGAAACAGTGTCAGTTCACAACAGTAAAGTGCTATTTACACACTAATAATAATGCAATATTTTCAGTTCAAGATTTTCTGCCTCTTAAAAGGAAGTTTTTCCTTGCCTATGTCGCCTAGTTCTTGCTCTTGGTGGGAATTGTTGGGCTTCTGTATATAACTTCAGAGTATGGTCTAGACCAGCTCTTTCTGAAAAGCGCTGTGAGATAACTGTTGTTGTGATTTGGCGCTATATAAATAAAATTGAATTGAATTGAATGTGGTTTGTGCGGTGTTTGTGGTCCCCATTCCCATTTCTGCCCCCCCCCCTCCCCCCAGCTACCCGTTGACAAATCAACACATATTTAAATAAATAATAAAGCAGACAGAGTATATTAATACTAGCCTATCTTAAGTATCTTAAGTAAAATCTGTCTGGTATGACATGGTATACAGCTCCTCATACTCTACACCAGGCTGATGGGCAGGACAGGATTAAAAAAAAAACAAAAACAGAAATTTACCCTCTGTGAATCTATGGACTGTAAACCAGCACTTAGCTGAGTATAAGTTATATAAGATGATATTTCTTTAACTTGGCCTTTTATTAAACAATTATGCAGCAAACTGGCATCTAATTCTGCATACATTTTTACTAGGCCATATAAGGTAAATATTTTACTGGTATTTAAGCTTAATAACTTAAGCAGTACTTTTTTATTGCTGGTCAGCTGTCATTTTAGTAGAAGACTCACATTTTCTATAAAACTAAAATTCATTATTGAAATGAAATTCAGTGCGGAGAAGCAGGACTTTGGTTGGGAAACAAACGGTAGTTTTCTTCCAGTTTTATTGCGTGCAATACTAGCTCCTCATTTTTAAAAGTTGAGACTCTCTCCAGTACCCACCGCCACAGTTTGCCCAGAGTTTTGCTGAGCTCAGCGTTGTGCAGATGAGGATACTGGTCAGCCAGCTTCTTCCGTGCTGCCTGCGCCCAAACCATGAACGCGTTCATCGGCCGTTTCACATGAGGTTTGCTCTTCAGTCCTCTCTCCCCTTGAGAGGCCATCGGTACCAGTGACCAATCGTAACCTCTCAACACGTGAGACACCGCGTCGCGGATGCAGGCGGGGAAGCGCTCATTCTTCACGCTGCTCTCCGGTTTGTGCGTCCCGGGCGGGCAAGCTGCGTCCTGTGCGTCGGACACTACTGGAGAGGTCGGGGACTCTGAATCCGAACCATGCTGGGACATGGAGCTGTCGCTGCCCGTTGGACTGCGCGGATGGTCCGTCAAGGACATTTTCTCTTCTGTCATTCTTGGCGGATAAAAAGTTGTTGTATTGCCCGGATTCCCGAGGAACTCTCCAAGTGCGTAAAAGTGCACGAGAATGTAGGAAGACTGTTTCTCCCTGAAGTCAAGTAAAATCCCCAAATTTCTTGCATTGCATTTTTTCCACACCCCTTCCACAGCCAGTCAAAGTGTGACAAGCCTCTATTTTGTTTTTAGCACTTTTAACATTTAGGCCTAACTACTTGCATCTCTCCGTTCTCCACCCCTCATGTCCCATTGGCTTAAACTGCAAAATGTTACAAGCAGAGATCCTCCTTCTTTGGCAAAAAATAAGCAACATGAGGCAAAGAATTGTTAATCAGACAATATTACCTTTAGTATTTAAAACCAAATGGTGTTTGTGTAATATCCTACGCAACAGAAACGAGATTTGCTGGATTTGTAGGCTACTCAGTGACAGGAATTCCTACATTTTCCTTGAGTATGGCAATATTTTGCTATTTTAGGATATATGGCCTACGTCTACTTCATTACATTTCAGTTCAAATTATATAGGCTAGCCTACATTTTTCTGACGCCATAGTGACTAGTGATTTTAAGTAGCCTTTAGGCTACAAAAGATTAGCTCAAAATGTAGGCTATCATTGTTGACATTGTTCAAATTAACTGCACCTTGGCCAATTTATACATTAAAATACTGTTTACACATGAGTGCAAAATAATAGTCCAATATTATGATATACTTAATAGTCTGAGTATTTTTTAGTTATGATAAATCAAAATCAAATATCTATTCCACCACTGTTTTCCTTATTATAATTATACATATTTTATCCTTTATTCTGTATTTTATTTATTCAGTAATTATCTTAATTCTAAACAATATAATAATATTAATATCAATAACATTATTAATAATGATGATCATTTTAATTACAACATTTTTCATGCACTTCCGCGTCTGTTTACTCACGTGACTTCGAAGTCCGTCAACATGGCGGCCACCGTTGACAGTTCTGAAAGCTCTGTGAGGAAAAGACGTGTCCACAGCACTAAGACAGAGACAAAGTCTGCTGACAGCAGCGAAGGAGATGGAGCAGACCCCCACAAAGATACCGAGAAAGAAAAGAGCCTTCAGTCGTTACGGAGTGGGACTTACTGGCTCACTCGTATTGTGCTGCTTCGCTCAGTCGCGTTCATTTACTGTAAGTGACACTTAACGTTACTAGTTTTCACTCTGGACGGGTCCTTCCCACTCACGTGGAGTCATCATTGTGTTTACAGTTAGCTGCGGTGACGTTGGAAAGGGCATTTCTTGTTCGTACACTCTGTTTAGTGTGATTGTGTTCAGAATTTGGCTCATAGTCTTTTGCATGAACGTTCACTTTTTGTTAATAAAAACAACGCAACAGAATAAAAAAGTTTAAGTGAATTAACGTATTCGTTGTTAAAGTTAAACTCACATGTAGAAGATTTGCCTTTACCTGTGTGCGAGGTAACAACGCGCCATTTAATAAATAACGGACAAAACATATGTGATACATATATGTTTTGATTAGCTTTAGCAATTAGGCTAGATAATATGTTTCACCTACAATTTTTTAGATGCAGAACTTTTGGCAACTAAATATACTAAGAGTATCAAAAGTAAAAGTGTTAATTTGGAAGCAGAATAACATATGTCAGAGATTGGATGATTTGGATTTTTACTGCTGCATCAATTGTAATCAGCTTGTTGTGGTGGAGCTAATTTTGACTGCTTTACATATTGTTGGGTAATTTAATATGTAACAATACATCATAATGTTACTTTCTTGCTGACTATATATTTTGTATGTAAAATCCTGGTCTTTAAAGTAAGGCTCTGTAAAACACAGTGTTCATCTTTAAATTCTAGTGGAGTAAAAGAACAAAGTGCAAATGAGTACTGAGTAGCCTACAGTACTTTTGCTGTTTTAATGGTTATTGCTGTTAGGAGTTTAGCGTTCCTCTACCTTCTCTTGGAGTATTCCAGTCCCCTTGCCACCAGGAAGATGCAATCCCTCCACAGTGCCCAAGGATTGTCCTTGGGTCTCCTCCCAGGCAGTAATGCCAGAGAGACATTAAAGATATGCTGACTATAGGTGTCTTACCTTTGTGGGTACACTGCCTCAACTCTCAATGCAATTTAACTTCTACAAATATGCTATCCTACTTGCTCAGGAACATAACTTCAGCTTCCATGACCGAGAAGGAACAGGGTCATTTTAGGCATTGGGAGAATCATAATCTCAAACTTGCTGTAGCTGATCTCCCACCCGACCATGTCTGAATCACTCACTCAGCAGCAAACTGTTAAAATGTACAATCAGGAGTCACACTCCAGGGAAGCCAGAAGAACAATGTCATTCGCAAAAAGCGTTTTAATTTCTCCAAATTAGACACCCTTCAGGCCTCAGCTTTGCCTTGATATTCTGACTATGAACACACCTTTTACTTTGTTTGACTTTAGAAGTAAGGATATTCTTGAGAAGACTTATGTCAAAGTTAGCCCCCTTACTTGCTGATGTAAAAATACCTTACAGAATAAGGGGGGGAGATACAATATCCACCTTTTAGGCATATTTAATTAAAAATAAAATGTGCACCGACTCATATTTGTGTTTCTGCCTGTATCTTGTTTTGCCTCTTCTCTCTCTTCTAGTTGTGGCATTCAGCGTTGCCTACAACCAGAACAAGCAGCTGATTGGTGAACACGGACTAATGCCCTGCAAGAGCTACCTCAACAGTGTTAAACGCTATGTGGGGGGAAAGATAGGCATGGCCGCCTTCGCGTACACACCCTCCATCCTCTGGTTGTTAGACTGGAGCGACATGGATGCCAACCTGGATGGCATTGCCTTGGTGGGGATGGCACTGTCTGCATTTGTCCTGGTGACGGGAATGGCCAATATGGTGATCATGGTTACACTGTGGGTGCTTTACCACTCCCTGGTCAACGTGGGACAGCTGTGGTAAGTCTGGGATATAAATACTTACATCTGGCATAATATGTAAATGGGGAACTGTGTGGTCATATATAGAATGCCATATATACAGTTTTGCAAAATAAAATTAGTTTTCTTTTGTTCTGTCTTTCTAGGTACTCTTTCGGTAAGTGAACTCCACGGCCCACACTTCACAGGTTTCAACCTTAACACAAAATCCACCAGGACTGCTTCCTTTGTACCGCCGCATCATATAACAGAAAAAGTGGATTTAAGGCAAAGTTTTTATGCAAGACACATAGCAGAATCCCTCAAACCAAACATGTATACCACTGAGTTAGACTGAAGTTTTTAGAGTAGAACTGGACATGTGTTTCCAGAAAAGATCTGTCCAATGCTGTTATTTCATTTAAGGAGGGTTGAGATGAATACCCAGTATGATTCTACTGGGAAGTGATCTCAAAGACATAAGGTATTTATCAAGCCTGCAGTTGTAGAGCCGTGGACATTATGAAATTATACTTTTGTGTTTATGCTTCTGCATCACTACCTCTCTCATCATTGCTGCCCAAATAGTTCACAGCCAGTTATTGGGTTCAAACACTCTCACTGACAGAATTAAGATTTACTGATGTTCAGGATGTTGCTTCCTTACTTGGTAAACACAGTAAACTGTTATGAACATAACAATAAAGAGGAAGGACAGAAAGTAAAGAAAGTATAAATAGGAGGTTACATGCAGGGCTCCGGCCCAGATAAGTGGTGAGGTCAGTGGCAGCTCTGATTGGTTAATGACACTTTGTAGTCAGTGACGCCAGGCCAATGTCTGTGGTTGAGAGTTGTGGCTTCTGTTTCTCTTTGAAAATTTTTTTTTCTTTTTCTCTTACTGTCTTTCTCCCTCACTCTCTGTTTTCATCTGGACCTATGATCACCCTATAGCTGACAATGCAGCTTTAAGTCTGCAGACTAAGCTCCTCCAAATGTTCCCAAGTCTAGACTACAAACCAGAGGCTTTGGGCTGTTGCTGTTAGGCCCATTGGTCTCCGATTGCCTGGCAGAAATTGTTTTGTCCCTTTATTTAAATTTAAAACTCCATGATTAAATTTATAAAGGTACGTCTTGTAATAATATGGATAATAATATAAATACTCAAATTCTCTTGAGTATGGAGATTTTGACCATATGACCATATTTTGACCATATTTTCTTCATCAGCAAATAGTTTGCTCAGTTGTCATGGAACTGCAGATTTCAAAGTTCTGATTCTTCTGAAGATTTTTAGAATTGTAGAACTTCAGTGATCCTTTAACTTTTTTCCCCTTGTGCCAATTAGCAAATGCTAGCATGCTAAATACTTGCTAAACACCAGCATGTCAGCATTGTCATTGTAAGCATACTGACATTGGCATTTATAGACTCTATGCTGCTAGCAATCGTGATATTAAAAAAAAAAACTGTGTGCAGTGCTTCAACACTTTTTAATTAATGAATTAATGAAATTGCTGCCTTTTCTTGTGCAGGTTAACGGTATATTCAATAAAGTTTGAAGAATTTTTAACTCTTGTCAAAAATATGAAATGCTGTAAAATTAGGTGAAGAACACATTATGACTTGTTTAGACTTTACTGTCTTGACTTGAGACTTGACTTGGACTTGCCTGTCTTGACATGGGACTTGACTTGGAACTGACTGCTATGACTTGAGACTTACTTGTGACTTACAACAATGACTTGGTCCCATCTCCGCTTCTTATTATAGCATTATTCTGTTTCCGTACAGTACATCATAATCTTGTATGAGCTATGAACAAATCGCAGCGGACAAATCTATGAGCAAAATACAAATAGTTTCCTAAAGTTTATGGACTCCAGAGAAAGCTTTTATCTATTTGGTGTCCTCCAATGAACCTCAGACTGTCTCAGAGGTTTAGCTTGAGGGTACTGTGTGCAGCTCATAGCTTTTAGCATTGTTTGCTGTTCTTGGACTTAGAGAAACACTTTTTTTAAATTATATTTTTATTTGTCCAGGTTGGGAGAGTCAGCTGTTGGAGACAGGGTTCCTGGCCATTTTCCTGTGTCCAGTGTGGACTCTGTCCCAGATCCCCCGCTGCTGTCCCCCCTCCCTCATTTGCATCTGGACCTTCAGATGGCTCATTGTTCGCATAATGCTGGGAGCTGTGAGTACAACACTTTACTCCTATGTAGGAGGAAGCGGATGTTGTAAATTCAAGCAGAAAAGCATCTAGTGTACATATACACACCTGAATACATCCAGCAGGCCAAACAGTATAATTTCCTGGGATATTCCATTGTTTGTCCTCCTGATTTTAGATCGCTACGTTTGGAGCAGTGCTTTGTTATAAAACACTTCCAGCATTTGGACATCCAACCCAAATATATGATTGACTAAACAATGTGTCTGGTTGTTTGACAGTTTCCATGGTGAATTTTAGACCACTGGCTTGGTTTTGTCTGCCAATCACTGCAGTGACCACAAATCCAGCGGGGTTTTTCCTATTAGAACCATGAAGACAACTGAAACACAAGGGCAACATCCTCAGCCTTGTTTGATTCAGTATGCACTATAATGTTCAGAGTTGTGTTGCAAAGTAAGATAGCCCCCTTTTGAAACGAACTCATCTGCATGCATTGTTACAAAACAAAAATGATTAACTTTTGAAAAAGGTTATTATTTTTGGCCTGCGACATGATGTTTTTGTTATCGAGAAAAATTCATCACGTAACTCTTACTAAAAGTATGCGTATTAATGCATGCGTCTAGCGTTTATATGTATTTTGAATCTTTGAAATTCAACTAGACATTAACAGTTACAAGGTTAGGTTATTTCTGTACCTGCTGGGCAGCAAAAATCCATCAAGTGATTGGTCGATTGACAGAAAATCTGTGACTAACTCAATATCGGTAATTGTAAACAAATATGTATGATGGTTCCAGCATCTTAAATGTCCGAATTTGATGATTTTTTTTCTAGTCTTCCATTACAGTAAAACCTTATATGTTTAGGTTGAGATTGATGATTGGCTAAAACAAGACATATAATGACATCAGCTTTCTGTGAGATTGTGATGGTCATTGTTCACTTTTCTTGCTACTTGTCCTAACGATCGATTAATTGAGAAAATAATCAGCATCTTAATCAATAATGAACATAATATTTTGCTTCATCCCTAGTACGTTCGTCAGTTTTTTCAGCATAATATTCACTTAATCTGTTTGTCATTAAATCTTTTTTTTAATATCTAATGTTGATGACAGTTAGGCTATTATCCAACTTGTTTCTTAGTTTAAATTAAACCCATTTTAAATTATTAAACCCAGTTTAAATTAAATTCATTGTTGAATAGATATAGCATTAGGGTTAATTTTCTCCAGTGACATTTGCAGAAGGTGTTGGTGTTTCCCTGATCCAATTGGATCATCTGATTAGATTTTGGTGATCCACATTTCACAATGAATTTATTTATTTATTTATTTTGCCAGTAAGAATGTCTGACATTGAGAATTTAGCATTCACATGCTATTTTGTCAGAAAATCCAATCCAGACGTCAAACAATAAACAAGGGAAACAAACTGTCACATAGGCTATGATTTTCAGAGGCTTGTCTTTTCCTCATCTTCTGCTAATACTGTGTGAGGAGTTTTGCGAAAACTTAGAGTTAAACGTGTAATGAACATTCCTAGAAATTACATTTGCAGAGACATGAGATACATGAGATTACAGTGGGAGAGTTTAAGTTGTTTGAAATAAAAAAGTTAGAGCACGACTCCTCAGAGAAAAGACTCCGTCACACGTGACTTTGTTTGTGTCGCAGTTCAGCAGTCTTCAGTACACCACAGACCCTGCCACAGTGCCT
>JAPMOB010205858.1:29546-40904 GCA_029875015.1 Lepomis gibbosus | reverse complement strand
CACCATGCATAAGCAATTGACACCTGTGCTCTACACACTTGTCTTCACACGTGTCGGTAAAGTCTTTTTTATTAACCGGACTTTCAAATAATTGTATTAATTTTGTATTTCATTTTCATGTCGTTGTTTGTCACATTGCATCAGTGTAGATACTGTGATGGCTGATCACAGACTTTCTCTGTTCATACTGTATGTTTATATAAACTTTCAACAATGTGTTTACGCTGGTGGAAACAGTTTCATTTTGACAGACAGTTTCCAATTTAAAAGAAAACAGGTTGGCTGTTTATTGGTCCAATAAACAAACAGAATTGAACCTTCTTTGGAACCTTATCGTTTTATCTTCTTTAGTAGGTCAATAATTCCTTAAGGTTATTTTACTCAAGTCTGAATTCTCATTTTTCTTGTAGGTCTTTACTTGTCAGCCAAACACAACAATAGTAAAAATGTGTACAGTTGAAAAGATGTTTAAAAAACCTCAATGTTCACCTGTGAAACTTATTCATATTTAAAAGCGTTTTCGCAGACTACTTAAAAATGCTGATTAAACATTCATTTTAGACATTTAGACCATGTTTGTTGGGGATTTGCAATAATGGCGTTCAATTGAGAATTGTGGATGTTCTGGCTATGAGATGACAATTGGCCAACTACCAGTACATTACACGTCACATACTTAGTCACATTAACACATTAACAGTTTCCACTTACGGGACATAAAAACCTTGTGATGTATGCCACAACAAATCTTATCTCAGAAACAGTTTGCAACACTGCCTCATTTGATGGCATTTCAGATGGTGTAGATACATCTTGACATTTTGTGAAAAAACCATCAGTCAATATTTGTATTCATTTCATCTCTTCTTTGATGCTTGTTAAATACAAACTAACTGGCCTGATTTTGTTCTTCCTGCACAGAATCATTGTGATGTTGAAATTAAAGCATTTTTGATGTTTGACATGTTAGAAATCATTTCAAAAAATGTCACACACAAACACTCTCTCTCTCTCTTTAATTAACAATTAGAAATGTGTGTATTATGCAGGTTTTTGAAATATCATGGAAAAAGTGGTAATGACTATTTCCATCATGAAGGAAAAGCTGGTAATAAATTGCAAATAATCTAACAGAGATATTGACACAAACAAAAACAAGCCTTTTCTACATTTACCCTTGAAGACATAATTGATCTAATTAGTTAGAGTCAGAGCCAAGTTTGAAGTGAAACTATTTATTTTATGATTCAGTCATAAAGCAGCTACAGTATATAACTTCGAGGTGACAGGAGGTGTACAAAGTTGTTTATGACTGCAATGGTAAGTTCTTTACATTTCATTTTAATCTCAATTTAAATGTGTGTTAAATTTGACATGTGAAGATTCGCCCTACACAAATGTAAAAAAAATGTAAACGTTTTGTAAATAGGTCATGTTTTTTGCTAAAGAAGAATCCTGCAAGACATAGAAGGTGACATGGTCAATTGGGAAATTTGAAAGTTTGTAATAACCAATTTGAAACTTTTCAGATTTTTCAAAGTTCTGATAAACCTTTAATTTTGACTAAGCCTTTTATTCAACATTATATTAAATATAAAAAATAATCAAACCTTGGTTTAGTGGTGTAAATTGATGTTCATGAACAATTTTGTTCTGTGTTTTAGATGAAGCTCTCTGTGTTGTTGCTGTCGGCCCTGCTGGGTCTGTCCTCAGCCAGTCTGCAGGACATCGTGAAGAAAAGCTCAGAGATCAGAAAAGGTAAGCTGAAACTGGTTTCATTTTGTTTGTACCTGTATCCTCACCAGGTACATACATATTGGAGCTTGTTTTTTTTTATATGCCTTGTTTACAACGTTGCATTTATATCTTTATATAGATATTTACAACTAGAATCTAAATTTTGTCTGTCCAAAAACCAGATAAGATCTGGGTTGATCATAGCGTTGATAGGCTTGCTTTCAATTTTTACTGTGCACTACTGCACTACTGTGCAATAGAACGCTTAATGAGCAGCAGCAAGTGGCGCAGTGAGTGCCTTTGTATAATTTTAGGACAGGTCACCCTACCTTAATATTTGAGGTTGTTAAGATTGTATCAGCCTAGAAGTAATAAATGCAGCCATTATTCTAAATTGGAAAAAGTACTTCCACCTATTCTGCATTCTCTTTTTTGGGTAAAACAGTTTTTATTTATAGTTAATATAAAGTGTATAACATGTATACACATACACACACATATAATACATACATATATACATTTATATAAACATAAAAAATAAAAATATAAAAATACATAAATACATAAATAAAATATATAACAAATATAAGAATATACATATACAGACATATAGTATATATATTTCAATTGAAGGGGCAATATGTCGTTTTCAACGGCCGCTAGCAGTGCGGTTCCAAGATTGTAACCAGACATGTGCTCATATGCTTGTGAACCATCGACTTGAACTCATGAGTGAGCATAATCCAAAACACAACCGCTTTCATACAGAAATCCCACAATAAATGTGGAAACACCGGAGTGCAAGCTGCGGCTTTTCTCCAGACATGTTCTGCCCTCTGATACCAATGCCCAAGTGCAGTGATCGGGACACTGCACTGTAGGAGCTGCCATCATTCGGATGAGACATTAAACTCAGGTCCTGACTGACCTGGGGGAAGACCCCTGTTTTTTACACAAATCGCACCCTGCTTATAGATTATTGTTGCTACACTTTTTAATAGTTAGACCACAGTAAGTAGGCTAATGTTAGGGGGGGCTTCAGTGGTCATAATTACACATGTCCTAATATATTGTTGTGTTAAGACACATTCACTTCAACACCCCCAACAAGTGAATAGTAATAAATAGCTGAAGCTGCTCAGTTTAAAGAAGTTTGGTCAATAGTGCAAAATATAAGGCAACCAGTTGCATGCAACAAAACACTTAAACCTCACAAAGTTAGGTCCAGTTGTATCTGAACATTGGCATGATTTCGGTTATTTGGTTCTGTGCCCTAGTAAAGAATTTGATATGAAATAACTATAAACTTTTTTCATGTTATTTCAGTGGACTAAAAGTTATTAGACAAGATTTTATACACTTTAATAAAATGGTCATATTTAGTACTATTACTTTGTTGCAGTAAATACCAGTAGAGGGATCAAGTGTGTACACATTCAGGTGAAATGTTAAACTTATAAGTTGACATTTAAAGTAAATGTCGGCAAACTGACAGGTGGGTAACGTTAACTTAGCCAATTAAGTGTTGCTCAGGTTAGCTAGCTGCATTTAGAATCTGATGAAATTAGTTAATATCTTCCAATAAACGCGATCTAAAGCTGGCTACATAAAATACCACTATTGACTAAATGCACAAGAGGTCAGTTAATGGGTTAAAATTTCTAAAAAGTCAGTCATTTCATAACTTACCAGTGAGCGTAGGTTGGGCACAACCATAGCCAATTGTGTTTATTGGCAGTGTGCAAACCAGTTTAATGGTGCATTACCACCACAAACTGGACTGGAGTGTGAACTGAGATTTTAAGCAGAAAAATAAATAAACAAAACAGAAAAATAATTAAATTCTTTGATCAAAATCAGTTTCTTTAAGAAACTTAATTATATAACAGTATATCTTGACTGCGGTTTTCCCCAAGAAACCCGATAATTAGAAATCATGATGTTTTCAGTGCTGGAGCATAATCCCTGCCCGTGCTAGCAGCTCCGCTGTGTCCCCGCGAGAGTTCTATGTCGTCGCTGTTACAGTCAATTAGTAATAGCTATTAGTTAGTTATTAATTGTTATCTCAATGATGACTAAAATAATCGTGATTATGATTTTTGCTATAATCGTGCAGCCCTGCTTTGACATAATACACAGGATAGTAATATGGATCGCGTTAGGTGGTGAAGTAATGTGGAAAGCCACGTTACAGTTATAGTATATTGCACTGGATAACATTAGCAAATGGTTGGTGTTAGCCAGCGCTGTAACAATGAGCCTTTCAGATGCTGACTGTGTTTCAGCTGACATTATTTGTTTCTAGTTTGGCTGTCTGGTTTTGATCCTTACGTGGAGTTTATGTTGGAGTCGGTCATTTTGTGGTGTTAGTGAATTGCATGTCGTTAGTTGGAGAGAGGCTTGGGAGCACATATGTAGCCATACCTCGATACATTCACAGTAAAAGTAGAATAGTGGCTGTTCCAAGCAACAGAGTGAACAGGTGTGTTGCCCACTTCTAAAGCTAAAGCCCATTGACAAAAATGCAGTAAAATATGTATTTAAGAAGCGATTTCATTGAAAAACTGCCTCTTTAAAATGCCAGGCTTTAGTTTTTTTTGCTTAATTCACTGATATGGGACAAGCCTTTAATTCCTTTACCATGCCAGTAAATCTACTAAATACTTAAGTAGCGTTGTGTAAGTAAAATGAGCTAAACAACTGAATTGTGTAGAATCTAACCGATGTAACGATGTGTAACATGTACATATTCATATTTGTATGCATTATCTAAGCAGCTTTGAACAAGCTCAAGCAAGCAACCCGGTGGGCTTCAAGAAGTTTTACACATACAAAGAACATCTATAAAAACTAGATCAAGTGTCAATTAAAAAATGTGTATACACACACACACACACACACACACACACACACATATAAACATATATAAGTTAGTTTTTTGCATTATTTCATGCACAGTACAATCTAATATACATTGCAATCATACCCTTCTTCGGCTTTTTTACTTTACTTTCCTATTGTGTTATATATAATGTTTGTGCATGCAACAGGTTTGCAAAGTGAAAATCACTACTTCCATTTTAAGTTACATACTTTGCTTCATTCACCTGATTCTTGTTGTTCCCTGTTTAGCGTTTCATAACTAAATTTGATATGATTGTTCTTTTCTTTCTCCTTTCTTTTCATACAGTTCCCATTCTGAACCCAGATCTAGGGAACAAGATTCCTCAAATCACTGCCAATGGCTCAGGACTGGCTCTTCTGACTTCTGCTGAATTTGAGAACAGGCTGGCACGATCTTCCTCCTTCGTGTTTGGTGTCTCTAACCTTCAGTGGCAGACTTCATATGGCTCTCTCCCTAATGGGGCAGTTTCAATCTCCAACACCTATGTTGGGGGACGCAAAGACTACATTTGCAAATATGGATGCTCATCAGGCTTCTACACACCCAGCAAGGGTCGTTACTGCCACTACACGCTTTCAGATCGAGAGTATCTTGGTTACCCATTTGAGATCCTGGTGAACAAAGACAACTATGAGTTACTGGAATGGAAGGATGGGTCTTGGGGTTCAGTGCCTCAGAATTCAGTCCAGACCTGCTACAATAATGACGTATATGTTGGAAAGAACCAGTATGGTCTTGGGAAGGTGCACGTTAAACATAAGGCATTCTTCCTTCCCTGGGAAGGTAAAGAGTATTGGTACAAGAACTACCAGGTCCTGACCTTTAAAAAAGACATATCCAGGGAGAACATTTATGATGTCCAGTACAAGACAGATGGGGCTAAAATCATTGCGCAGCCTCCTGAGACCATGCGTAAGTCCATCATCACCAACAATGAATGCAGCCCTGTTGTGAAAACACTTGCCCTCTCAGAAATGTATCAGGTGGAGAAAAGGTGGGACACCAGCACTGCCATCACGTCTGGTGTCAGTGGTAGCATCACTACTAAAATCCCATTCATCGGCTCAGTGGGCATTGAACTCAGTACTGAGACAACGAAGCAATTATCCCGTGGAAACACCGTGGTGGTGTCGAAAACCTATTCTGTCTCTGTGGAGCAAACTGTCCCACCAAACCACTTCTGTGGTGTTAGTATGGTGGGACTTAAGTACAAGGCAGACATCCCCTTCACAGCCCGCCTCAGACGCACCTACAGCAATGGGGTGACCAGATGGACATCCATCACTGGGACGTACAGCGGTATCGATGTTAGTGAAGTCCGGTCTGTTGTGGATCGCTGTGAACCTGTACCCAATGCTAAGCCTTGCTCCTGAAAGGAAAATGTAAAAGGAATCTTGACATCTGACATAATAAATGTTAAATACTGATATTCTAATAAAGAGCTCCCATAAACCCGCTTTGTTCTTTAAAGTGTCTTAATATATTTTATCCAAGACAAATTCATGAAAATATGAACTTAGAGGCTAACTAACAGCAACATCTCTGTTAAAATCACACAAATATTCAATAAACATGTGGGAACATCCTGCCAGGAGCAAGAACATGGTCATGGTATGAAACGAGACACAGCAAGTGATTCTTTGGCAACAAGTTGCAACAACACATGCAGGACCTAGTAACATGCCCCAGAGTGTAAAATAATTGAGTTTTTTTAAAAACACAAACCACCAAATTTCTGCTGTTTACTTATTGATAGGAACATGTCATGGAATGGTCTCCGAATGGTCAGTAAACCTCTCCAGATGTAGTCATATTCACTACAACTCTACATATTTTGATGATAATAGATGATTTGTCTATGATAGACAGACAGACAGACAGACAGACAGACAGACAGACAGACAGATAGATAGATAGATAGATAGATAGATAGATAGATAGATAGATAGATAGATAGATAGATAGATAGATAGATGTGTTTTCCTCTATATGCACCGCCGCTGCTGAATCACGACCTCCACTACTAAAATTTTCCACGGTCATTAAACTATGCAGTACAAATGTACAGCAGCACTCAACGCTTGGCTCGCTTCCTCTCCTTGTTCTATGTGGAACATATGTGACAGATTGTGTCTTTTGAAAGCCTCAAGTCACCAAATGTCGTTCGTTAAAAAGAGCTCATCTTTTTTTGTGTCATTTCGTTCATTTGAACTAGGCTGGTTATTGCGGCGCTGCAGCCCTCTAGTGGGCGATTAAAAAACAGCGCTGTTCTCAAACACGGAGGGCTTCCTGGCTTGCTTTAATTGACAAAGTATAATACAGAATTTCACCTCTTGATTACTAGCTATCATCATTATATACAACACCTTGGGCCCACAACCAAATTCAAACCATGTAAAAACCTCAGAAATATATTGTCTATATGCAATCCACTACTCCGCCTAAATCCTTCCATTTTCACAAACGTTCCTGAGTACACAACCAGACCAGCAATATAAAGGCTTATGTATATAATTACTATCATTATCACTAAAGTGCTCATTCATACAGTCACCTAATGTCCCTATCCATGAGTAAAATATTAATATCAGATTTGTGTATATGGAAGTCAAGTTAAAATTCAACCAATTTAATAATAATCTGGATCAAGCCACCAAGTTCTTAAAAGAACTCCATCACAGAGAGAGGAACAAAGAAATATTAACACATTATATAAATGCAGCAGTTTGGCAGATCTGGACTCAGAATGGGCCACATCAGGTCCTTATTCTGCAGACAGAGAAACAAACATGAGCACATCGCTCTCAAACACTGCAGGTTGTTCACCAGTCAGGAGCTGTGAACAGCACGGCTCTGTTGATAAATAAAAAGTAAAAGTTACGTTGCGTTCTGTTGTGTTTTCAGATTTTGAGAAAGGAGAGGCTGGGTCCGATGAAAATTAACAAGAAAATTTTATTAAAAAATAGCTGAATAAAAGATGGCATTACAGAAAAAACATAAAACAAAAACACTGCAGTGGACTGGAAAGTTGTTCCTCTTGTCAGATTTACAGCTATCAGTCAAGTCATAACAGACTAAGCTAAAGCAGCCTCCAGCAGTGGACTGAAAAGTTGCTTCTCCTCCCGGATCCACATCTTACAGTCCTAATTCCTTTTTCCTCCACATGGCTTAGTTCCATAGTCATTGGTCGTCTGGTTGGTTTCTTCATCAAAAGAAAAACTCCCGCACACTGTCTAACTTGCAAATAATGTATTAAAATGACATTTGTCATGGATTTGTCGTGGATTTGAACCCGGGTCTCTCAAACCAAAGACATTTGTCTTATCCACTGCTCCCATTATTGTTGTTGTATTGCTGTTTCACAATGACACTCGTTTTTGTCTTGTGTTATAAATCTACTGCACCCTTTCCTTCACAGAGGCGCCCCCCGCCCCTCCCTAAAAGCCCAAACTCCCTTCCAGCAGCAGTGATGTTTTCTTCAGCTCGGGCAAAGATGACAGGGTTATACAACGACTTGATAGTCACCATTATTAGCTTAAGCCTACAGCATTTTAAACTGCATTAGCCTAGCAGGTTCGTCTACTTATAGCTCAACAATTAACATTTTTATACTTCTACTAACATTAAACCAGTTGTAGGAAGCCTTGCTTTACCGGGTCTGTGCTTGTAAAATATTCACCAGTGATTATACCTACAAAATAAAACCATGATAAAGTTTTTTGCAGCAATGCTGTATTTCCAGTTGAATTGAGAGCTTTTACTGTAAAAAGAAAGAAAATGAAATGAAAGACATTGAAAAGACTCTGTGGCTTGCTTATAGGAGACCTATTATACTGCATTTCCAGTCCTATGTTGTAGTTCTATGACTCCTGTATGGCAGCTTTGATTCAAAGGTAGACTGGCTCTTCATGTAGGCCTTCATTTCAGCCTCCGTCTGAAACAAGCTGTAAATGCTCCTGTCTCTTTAAGCCCCCCCCCCCCCACCTCTCAAAGCACACAATCTTCTGATTGGCCAAGACCTCCTTTCTTTTTAGATATTTCTATTTATTTTCACCCAAAACAATCATCTGTCCATCATCTGTGCATTGCAAAGGGGGGATACAGTCTGAAATTATTTGCATCCCACTATAACTTTTGTTAGGAAAATAGAAACTTCTCCATATTCAACCATGTTATTAGTCATGATGTGAAGTATACAAATAACTAAATACTTGACTGTAGGCCATCATCTGTGCATTATGGATGGGGATACACATCCATAATGTGTTAGACTGATTACAGTGATCTTGATTTTACGGTATCAATGGCGTAGATATTTGTAGGAGCAGCTTACTTGAAAAAGTCTGTCTAGATCTTCCAAACAGTAACATGGATTGGACAAAGTGATCAACTATGTGGTCAGTTATAACATCGTCAGGCTATTGAAAAATATTTGCTTTATGAGCAAAACTGAAACTGCTCGTTTTGTTTAGACAATTCAATTCAGTACAATGAATAATACGGAGTTCAATAACACGTAACGTTAACAGCCTAAACAGCCTTTTAGCCTATAAAAGCATTCTTATAATCTGTGTGCTTGCTTGCTCTACAAAAACATCATTGATAAAACAATGTTAAAAAGATATATGAAACAATCCATGTTATATTTTTCATTTAATTTTGTGAAGTCGAAAGTCTGCCTTCACTGCTGAATGCACACAAGCTCCCACAGCAGGGGGAACACTTTCTATCAGGAATGACTACCATGACACCGGACAGTGACGGTGTATTGTCTTAAAGGATCCGAATAGTTGAGACACATTCGTTCTGCCCTTCGTATCATTGCCATATTGTTGCAAGGACGATATGTTACTTTGATTATTGTACACTTTTTATTTAGAGGGGGGCCATGGAGGGCGTCCAAGGTCTGTGTTACAGAGGCACTGGCTCCTATTGGTTCCCCCCCAAAACCGCCACAGCTGTGTCATTGCTGTATATCGGATTAACTTTTACACCGTTCTTTTGCAACAATTCCATCTGACCCTTAAATTTGGTGAATGTCAGCTCCTGCTTAGAAATAGGCCGTGTTGAATTTCACTAACATTTCAGCCTCTCCAGATGACTGAATGGTAGCTTCCTGCATGCGAAACGCTGCTAGAAGTGGTGATGACGTCACTTGACGTATCGGTCTCTGCATAATTTATGTTTTAAGATGTTGTTGTGCTTTAATAGGGTGTCGTGTTTGAACTGTGGAGTTAACCACTAGCCAACGACTTGGTTAGGTTTAGGTACGAAAACTACTTGGTTAAGTATAGGAAAAGAATAAAGGGTGCCATGTGCGTTGGTAGGCTGAAGGATATGACAAGGATATGACTCCCTGGGAATGAGAACAGGCTGGTTAGACTGTTGCAAACTCAGCATTTACCAAGTTGGCTCTTTATTGGTCCAATAAATGGACAGAGCTGTACTTTGTTTCTATTAGAGCCTTATCTTTATGTTTTCTTTAGGAGGTTGATAATTCCTCAAGTTTATTTTACTTGAAATTACTTAATTTTATCTTCAGATTTTAACATTTAAAATGCAATATAAAAGGGCCTGAGAAAAGAAAGACTGGAAGCAGGTGGAAACGCCCAGCCTGAAAACTCTAATCTTGTTAACAAAACATACCTGATAGAATGTGTAAATCTCAAAGAGAAAATGTTTTTTTAACCTGTCAGCCTAACACAGAACTACATTTTAGTGTTTTCCACATTAGGGTTAGGGGTAATGACAGCGTCCATCATAAAGAAAGGGAATAAAGGGAATAAAGAGCAATTGACCTGATTGACACAAAGACAAAACAACCCTTATATCTTGTAAACTGCATTTTACAACCATGTTGTAATATGATGATTAAATATTAGCTTGTACCTTGTCTAATTATACCCTTCTTCTAAAATTGATACCGGTGCAGTATATAAAGTTGGAGATGACAGGAGGTTTAGAAAGTTGTTCATGACTGCAATGGTAAGTTCTTTTCATTTGATTTTAATCTCAATTTAAATTTGTTTGAAATATTGATATTTAACCACAATACACAAATGTCAGACTACATTGTAAAGTGTAAACATTTCGTAAATATATATTTTTTTTAAATAAGATTGCTGGAAGTATAACAAAGGTGAAATGATCAGTTGGTAAATTTAAAAGTTTTTAGGGGTTTATGGTTATTAACCAATTTGAAACTTTTCCAATTTTACTTGTGACTTTTGAAGTGCATTTACAAGTTCTGATAAAGCTTTAATTTTGGCTTAGCTTTTTATAAAAAATGACATTATATGTTAAAAATACTCAAAAATTGGCTATTTGAACATTAACAGTTTTCTGTGTTTTAGATGAAGCTCTCTGTGTTGTTGCTGCCGGCCCTGCTGGCTCTGTCCTCAGCCAGTCTGCAGGACATCGTGAAGAAAAGTTCAGAGATCAGAAAAGGTAAACTGAAACTGGTTTAATTTCCTTTGCATCTGTTCCTTTACCAGGTATGTACCAGCCTGGTATCATGAAAAGGCATAGGAATAACATTTTACATTTTTTTAGTTTTCACATATCATCTCACACTGTTTAGATAAGACAATGACTTACTGTGCAGAAACGGCGTATTAATCATACGCCTACTGTCACATGGAAAATCACCGTGTGTGGGATATAAATAGCCATGGAAGTCCAAGCATAAGGTGGTGGAGGAGTGTTTGGCTCGAAAG
>JAPMOB010205858.1:0-29534 GCA_029875015.1 Lepomis gibbosus | reverse complement strand
CCCTTTTTGCGTTGTATTTTCAGGTAGGCCTAATATTTTCCTGAAAGGACAAAAATTCAATCATAGATACAGTAAGTCAGCAAAGCAGTGCTATTTGAGGTAAAGGTACAAATACTATACTTTCTATATTTACTACAGCATTTCTTAATTTAACATTAGCGTTAGTAAAATAGAGCACATAATAAATGTAATCCTGTTTTTTGCACAGTACAGAAACCCTATTTCTGAAACCAAACATACACACTTTATCTTCACATTTTCATTCTAGAAGCAGAGCAATACCTAACATCAAGAAATAATTCATGTTATCAATGATGGGAGAATGCATTATAGGAGTTCCTTATAAATGGTTTAGGTTGTTAGTGGTTCACCTGCAATCTTTGGGTTTTAAAGGGTCAGTTAACTCAAATTACAATCGTTTCTCCACTAAAATGGGTTTCATGCTTGTGATTTAATCACTTTGTCCATTTCCTATTATAAAGTAAATATTTTGCTTCATTTACATGATTCATGCTTTTCCCTGCTTAGTGTTTCATATATTTCATATGATTTTTCTTTCCTCTTTCTTTTACTACAACTCTTTTTCTGAACCCAGATCTAGGGAACAGTAATCCTCAAATCCCCTCCAGCGGATCATTGATGGCTCCTTTGGCTGCTGCTGAAGTTGAGAACGGGCTGGGTCAATCTTCCTCCGTCATGTTTGGTGGTTCTAACTTGTATTGGCAAACCTTTTCTGGCTCTGTCCCCAACGGAGCAATTTCAATCTACAACAGTGGACGCACCGACTACGTTTGCAAATATGAGTGCTCGTCTGGCTTCTACACCCCCAGCATGGGTCCTTACTGCTACTATCCTAATAATGGGCAAGAGAATAGGAACACACGATTTCAGGTCCTGGTGAACAGAAACAACTATGAGTCAATGCAATGGAAGCCTGGCTCCTACGGTTCAGTGCCTCGGAATTCAGTCGCGACCTGTGACCGTACATATGTTGGGAGGAACGAGTATGGTCTTGGGAAGGTGTATGTTCCACACGAGGCCTTCTACCTTCCCAGAGATGGCAAAGAGTATCGGTACAATACCTACCATGTCCTGACTTTTGAGTAAAATTACTGGTGTCAACTGAGAAAACATTTTAATCAAGTTAATCACAATGATAGGCTGTGATTAATCACAAGTTTAAAGTATATACTTTTAATTTGGGGGTTGATAAAACAAATGCTTGTGTGGACTGTGGAGTTAGTTAGAGACTAGTTAGAGGGATCAGAGTTTTTTCCCCTTATAATAACATCTAAGCTAAATTATGATTATTTAGAATAGATTAGAATTAGGATCTCTTAATTTGATGAGTAAAAGTCTCAGGGAGTGCTTTGCATTCCCATAATGAATTGCTTACTTAATTAGCTGACAACCACATAAACTGTTCTTGATGTGATTGTCTGCTAATTAAGTAAGCAAATCTGAAAATCTGCACTTCAGGAATTAATTTTTTACCAGATTAATCACAAGCATCAATGCGTTAACATTGACAGCCCTGTCAAAAATATATACAGCGAGAAAATGTCTTATGTTAAGTACAGGACTGATAGGGTTGAAATCATTGAGCATCCTCCAAGCGCATGTCCATCATCACCAACTGTGAGTGCAACCCCTTTGTGAAAACACTTACTCTCGTGAAATGTATCAGGTGGAGAAAAGATTCGGCAACAGCACTGCCATCATGTCCAGTGACAGTGCTAAACAATATTGCCAATAGGTTTCAGTGCTGATTTGACATTTTTCCCTTGAGACATATCTTTAAAAACATGTAAAAATGAAAACATTACACATTAATGTGAACATTAGTGGCATAAAGGAACTATTTTGTTAAAATGCTTATTATCAGGACACAATGTAAATTCACAGGCAGCAGAGGGCAGCAACCGCCTGACAGAGAAATAAAGGTTGACAACGTGGTTTTGGACATTCATTTTGGATTCAGTCTACTCACTGACAATGGAGGAAAAAAATGGACAAAAAATGGGTGTGTCCATATGTTGGTACAGACTTCGTGTGTAGTCATATATAAATTTTTATTGTGCAAATTGCACTTAAATACATTTACTTTTTTATAAAGTTTTATTAAAGATGATAATAAATCATCAAGGTAGCCCTAAGTGCTGGTAACTTTTTATTAGTTAACATTCCTTGGGTTATTTAATAATTACAGCTGATTTGATAATATTCCACTAAATTGCTGTTATCTGTTTTAACTGAATAAAAATTAAACAATCCGTGGGTTTGCCATGTTGCAGGTAACAGACTGGGGGTTAGAGGACGGTCTGAATGTTTCATCCAGCGGTTTTACTGCAGCTCTCCTTGGCACTTAACCAGAGATAAATAAAACATAGGTCCCAACCCTTTCATCATCCATCTATACTCTCTCTCTTTGTCTCACACACATATTCTATACACCCATAGCTCAGATGTTTCTATACACCAAATAACAGAAATGCTATATCTATCTCTCCTTCTCTTTCTGCTTCGACCAGTATGATCTACCACATAGCCTATTGCATTAAATGGTTCCTTTATTAGCATGACCTGCATACATCTTAGCAGAAAAAAGGAAAAGAAAGCTGTGCTGACAATAATACAACACATAAAATTTCTGGAGACAATTAAATTGCAACACATACCTAACACATTCTATGTCAGACTGTCTTACGGATTCTAACTGATCAATTCAAGCAGGTTTTTGTTAACATGAACGATCACTGTAACCACAGAAATCTGAGATGCAGTTACACAGTCTGTGGGTCACGCTGCAGGCCTTAATGCTCAATTCCAATTTATGGATCCGGAGTTTTGACCACTCTGCATCTGATTGCTTAGTACTCGTTGCTTCTGTTGGTTAGGGTTAAAGTTAATCTGGGTTAAGGTGGGGTTTGCGTTCATCGTGGCTCCTGCTAGTGCAGAAATGTGACCACACTCGATCCACAGTGACGTCAGACGCCAGACTGAGTTTGTGTTTCAAAATATCCGACCTGTATCTGATTTGGACCACATGTGAAAGTGGCCCAAATCCAGATTGTAAAAGATCACATGACTTGGGCTGTTCACACTTATAAAAAGATCAGATCTAAGTCACATGTGAGAAAAAAAGAAATTTGAGTCACTGTGGCCTGCAGTTTAAACTTTATTTATAAGTGTATTATTTATAAATTTAAGGAGACTTATGGTGATCAGGTACAGGTACAGTACTGTTGCTGGTACTGTTGCTAGTGGGAAGAGCATCCCGTTTTCATGCTCATATATTTATGCCTGCTGTGAAGGTTTTTGGGTGATGCTATTTCCATGTATTTCAAATGACAACTGTGCGACATCACATTTGTAGACTATGTCCAATAGAAGGTCAGAGAGAGTGACTGGCATGAGTTTTCAGCGAGCCTGCACTTTGCTGAGCCCTTAAAGGTCCTGTCAGGCTTCATTTCAGCTGAGTGAGCTGTTCCGTTTGGCGTGGTTAGATAGATGGCTGCCTGCGCTCACGGTGACAGCGATCAGGCAAACAGCTCGTTAAAGGCAGCTGAACTACCAGGCCGTGCCTGTTTTAATGAGATACTGACTGACAAGTAGCTTTGTGCCTGAAGCCACTCTTCTGTGAGGTGAGGTGATTATCTATCAGTCAAAAACAAAAATAAAGACATAAAGCATCAAATATGTTCAAAACATATCACTAAAACATTTTAAATACAGGTTATATTATTACATATACATTATTTTTTATATGGTTTATAAAAGTTTAAAACATTTTCATGTACAGTAAAAACTATTTCAATATTAATAATAATCACAATGAATAATTTATTTTTTGTTGTAATGTGTACTATAATCAATTATTTTTGTTGTAAAAATACTGCTTATTTTTCTCATTTTATTATTTTATTTTTAACATTCTATGTTATATTTTTAGATTTCAAATAAATGTTGTTAATGTTGTCGTTACTGTTATCCATTATTACCCAATATTATGGTCTTCTTATTGATATAATTCATCATTGTTTTCATTAGTATGCAACCTTTTATGTAATGTCATGGTTGACCTGATTATTGGAGGTTGTTCCACAGCCTGAGAGGCTAAACCCAGGGTTACAAACTCCCATTTAACTTTTTACCATTAAAAATGGACTTCTCTAAGAGCTTTCTCAGCAGCAGCATTGTCCTGTTTTATTCAACCTTGGCTTGTGAACATTTGTGGGCTCTCTGTTGCTCCCCTGGGATGTTAATTTAATATGTAAACACTGTGGTGTGTAAATTATGTTTGTATGATTTGTTTGTATGTGTGTATGTGCAACATGCCATCCAGTTGCAATCCAGCATTGACAGGTGGACATCCTAAAATAATTTTTAAAAAAAATATTTTTAGTTATATAAAAGTATTTATTATAATCTCTAATATGTTTCTGCAGTGCAAAACTGAATCTGTTCCAGCGAGCGAGGTGCAGAGTGCATTTGTGCACGTAGTTGCATGCCCAGCTGAGCACACAGGACAATAAGCGTTCATTGTCATATCAGAGGAGCGAAACTGCCATGTTCACTATGAAAAATGCATGGGCTTTATCTTTGAGCACATTTGCATTTCAGAGCCTCATCTTACCTGGCATCTCACGACAGCATGACGGCATTTGCCTCTTTGTGTGTCGGTGTGTGTGGTAACTGTACTTGGAGGGTCACATGTGCTTTCTATATGACAATCATTGTTTCCTTTAAGTGTCATTAGTCCTGTCTTAGTGTTGGAAAGATTACCCTTTTTATCGGTATTTCAAAGCTGCTCTGGATTGGTTTAAGGAAATCTCAGAGTCTGGTCTTTACACCCAACTTGGTCAAAAAATTAACACTAAGCTGAAATAGTCAAGTTATTTTGTCTAACATTAATTATTTAACTAGACTATTATAAGTAAGTAGACCAAGTAGACAGCCCTGTTTCATCCAGTTCAGGGAGGTCTGGGAAAAGTCAAGCATAAAATATAAAATTAGAAAATTAAATTAAAAAAACGGTGGGCCTTAGAAGGTAAGTTATCAAACATCATCATTAAACATCAGGTTTAGCTGCTGGAAAAAGAAAGGAAACAAACAACACCACAGACTGTATAAAAGAAGTGGACGTAGTCATTGTGACGTCACCCGCTGGTTTGTGGACTGCCCTTTTGATGTGTTGAGTTTGGCCGATGTAGATTTTTTTCAAACAGCAGCACCGGGCGTGGCAATATTTGGAGTAGACGGTGGCGCTAACGGTTGTGTGTGGAGCTAGCTAGCTTGCTTAGCTATGTGCATCTGTAATTCACGTTTACTGACATTTTAAGAGGGCTGATAACTTTGTCTAGAGTAAAGTAACTAAAGTAATTTTGAAAATGTTAACTGAGGTAATAAATCAGGTGAGAAGTAGGGTCATTTTACAGTACCATTATTTATAATGGAACCAGACTACTTTTTGCAACCAGACGAGTCGCCTCCTGCTGGCCGTTTGATAGGACTTCCACATTCGCCTCAGTTCTCTGACTGGAAGCTTTCTGCTTGAACAAAACAGATTCAGTCCAACACAATACTATCAACTATCAACATTGTCTGATAATATTGGCCCACTGATGTATGTGGGCCAATATGTATGTATGTGGGACACCTGCTGCAGCACACTTTTACAGAGAAAGAAAAAAGTGTGGAAAACATTCAGAAAAACTGTAGTTCCTTGGCTCCACCGGCTCCATGAGATTACATCTGCTTGGACTTTAATCCCAGTTTTGAGAATTGTCTCCTTTGCTGCTACCTCTCCCTGTTTCCTCCGTGACCCGTCCAGTTAATGAAAGTAATGAATGCTGACCTGCTGTCCCCTGCGGGCCCGATCTGCCCACTCTTTCTTTGCATGCCCTCTGATTCATCTGCTCCCCTCATGCCGATGTTTATGTCACTGGCTATGCTAATGTGCTGAACAATATGCTAATCAGGGTCAGTGAATATTCATGAATGTATTGGAATACATTCAGGATGACAGTTTGAAGCTAAGACTCGATGTCATTGGAGGAAAGGCACAACTAAACTTTGGGACTGTTCTGTCTAAACTTCCTGTCTGGATGGCTCACCTGGTGACCTGAGGTTACTGGTTTGGTTTCAAGATAGGTTTGCTACAAGGAGCTGGTGAGTTAAGATGTGTAACCTAGGGCAGTGGATTCCAACCTTTTTGACATTTCACCTTTCAAAACGATACAAAGTGAACTCATGAGCCCTCAAAATGATTAATTTGTATATTAGCTGTGAGAACTTCAGGCAGTTGATTGTTATCCATGTTAGCTGTGTGGCTCTATTGATGGATTTTACCTGGTAAACATCAGCATGTGAGCATTATCATTGTAAGCATGTTAGCATGCTGATGTTAGCATTTAGCTCAAAGCACCACTGTGTCAAAGTATATCCTCAGAGAGCTGGCTGCACTCTTGGTAATGTTACCTTAGATTATTTGATTTGAATACTTTTTAAATGGAGAAGTCAAACTATGCCAGGACGGATCCTGACATAAAGGCAAATTAATACAGACTGAAGACTTCAGACAGAAAGAAATGCAAAGGAAGAATAAAACAGAAACAAATATTAAAACACATATAAATACAATTAGAAAATAAGTTATTAATAAATAATAATAATAAATTTGATAAACAGATATCCGCCACTGTTAGATCCTGCTTTTTCTAGTTGAGAACTATAGCCAAGGTAAAGGCCTATCTCCCTCCTAAAGATTTGGAGAGGGTGATTAATGCTTTTATAACTTCCCACCTTGACTAGTGTAACTCCTTATATGTGGGCTTAGACAAGTCATCTGCAGTTAGTGCAAAATGCTGCTGCCCGCCTCCTGACATGAAAGAAGAAGAAGAGGGACCACATCACGCCTGTGTTGCACTCCCTCCACTGGCTTCCTGTTCATTACAGGATTGATTTTAAAATCTTACTTTTAACTTTTAAATGCCTTAATTGATTGGCTCCATTATACTTAATGGAGCTTCTTTGCGTTCATACTCCAGCTAGAGTGCTGAGATCCACCAATCTCCTCCTCCTGGATATACCCAGAAGCAGACTTAAAACCAGAGGCGATCAAGCCTTTAGTGAAGCTGCCCCTAACCTGTAGAACAACCTGCCAGTCCATATCAGAACTGCCCCAACTCTTAAATCACTGTTAAAAACTGATCTCTTTTCTTTGGCATTTCCTTCGAGTTAAGTCTGTTATTATTCCTGGCAATTTTAATATCACTTTATATCGTATACTGTATATTATAATGTTTTATTGCTGTACTTTTACTGTGTAAGTAGTATCTTGTTGTTGTGAAGCACTTTGGTCAACCTTGGTTGTTTTAAGTGTGCTATATAAATAAAATTGATATTGATAACACCAGTTGACGCTGTTTTCACCAAAACTTATGCCCTTCTAAAAGTTATTGTCTCTCTCAGGACAGGACAATATTGTTCACTGAAGTTTCAGTAAACAAAGTATCAGCAGCATACTGATAAATATAATACATTTCAGTGATAGGAAATACAGAGAAAAATAGAGAGAAAATGGAAAAGAGGTCGTCATAATGTGCCTTTAAAAGTACCAAAACAGATACATTTCTTGAAGAAAAAGAGACCTAACTTTGTTGGACTCAGTGTGAATGGGCACACCTTTATGTGAAACAAAGCGTTGCTGATAAAAGAGCATATGTGCTCAGAAAGTGGCAGTTGTTCCCTTGACCTTTATTTTCATGCAGCCTTCAGTTTTATGCACGGTTTATTAAAATGATCACACACTTGATTTTTTCCCCTGAACCTCATCTGCATATCTTAATAGCCTGACCTTGGCTGTGACAAAGTTTTTAACCTTCATTTATTCATGGAAGACTTTTCCAGCATTGTCATGCTTCATATTGCTTCTGTCAAAGTGCTGGGAGCTTCCCACTTCAGCCAATCTGCTCAGAAAGGGAATGTGTGCCTTGCTAAAGGGCACAGGCATTTTAGGTATTAATGAAATTATAGTGTTTATTTTCCATATACATTTTCCCAGCTGTTGAGGAGTAGTGTGTCATAACATTGAAAAACTTTCAAAGATAATCAAAATTGTTTTAATTTAAGAATAGGTTTTTGTTACATAAATACTTCATCTAGAATCATATCAAAGACATAAGGCACAAACCCCTGATAACAGACATGGAAAAACAACCAGATCAAAGAAGAAATAACGGATCACTGCAAAGTCTTCGCTCAAAAAAACAAAACAAAACAAAAACAGTTGACTAACAGACCATTAAGTTATTAAATAATAAGCTGATTATCATTGGGAATTGTCAGGAAGTCCACATTTCAAAACATTCTACGATGAACCAATCATCAAATTATAGCAGAACATATTGACAAAAAAAGATAAGATACGCTAATAAATTGAAGTGAATTGAAGAGCAGCCTTAAGTTCAATGAAATGTAAATCAATGAAGCACAAAGTACCACATAAAACAGGACCCTAAATCAAAATCAAAATGTCTACATCCAACCACAATACACATGGTCCTTTTCTTTTTTCAATCAGTTCCCAGTATATTGTTTGACATTTTTGGTCTCATTTGATGGTTTGAGAGACATGTTAGATTGTCTTTAAGCTGTTTTTTTAGGTAGTTGAAAGATGATCAACAAATTAGGAAAAAACAAACAAAACTATTCTTGCTCCCTGAAATTAAACTTTTTTAGGGTATTATCTTTGCCATTTGCCATAAAAATCAGTATTTGCTTCAGCTGCTCTAAGCTCACAGAAATACGCAACCTTTGATGAGGGGTCATGACTTTGTATTGTTTTTAATGATCACCAGGGAAAAGAGAGTAAAAAGATTTTTTATCTCATTCTTTGCTTGGAGAAACAGTGGTCAGCCTGTCTGAAAGTATGAATATACTTTCTTTTGGGTCAATCAATGAAGTATTTCTGATACTGATTCTGGTTATCTTTGATGTGTCTTGAGTGGCCTCACCTGTCACCGCAGCTGCTGCAGGTGTATGTGCCATGTGTAGGACAGGCTTCTTGAGATGTTGATTTTTATCCTAATAAATAACATCAGAGCAACAAGAATGTGCTGCTTCACCCTCCGTTTATCCCGTTGGACTGTTTTACAGCATGGCAGCTTATCAAGCATGTTTTTACCTCACTGTTTCACTTAGATGAATTAAGTCAATGTGCGTGAAGATATTTTGTTAGTAGACCAAGTAGTCATCCCAGCCTCTGATATCTGAATGTTTGAACGGTCTCCTGCAGCATTAGTGGGACAGAAAAGGCTGAGATGGTGTAGGTAGTCGAGGACGGTCAGGTGCTCTTAGGCTCCATATCCAATAAAAGCCTCTTCAAACAGAGAGGCTCTCCGCGCGCTTCAGTGGAGACGAGCTGGAATATTCTTTGAAAAAGCCTTTTTCTTTTTCTAAAAAAAGGGGTCAGAGCTTCGGAGAGAGGACCAAACCATCAAATAGAAATCTTTTTGTTTCATTATTAATAATGCTGTTGGAACTGCAGAAGGGGAGGAGGTGTTTTGGTAACCAGCTGTGATGTGTTGTACTGGCTAAGACAGGGAAACTCTAACTACAGTACAAGTTTTTGTGTTCAGCCAATAAATCTGTTATTATTTGTATTTTGGGTGACCTTACTCTGGCCAACTGCCAAACCCCCTGAGGTCTTTCACATAAAAAAGAGGGAAACAAGCAAATCCTCATATTTGAAAAGCTATTGTTTTGATATTTTCATTTGAAAAATGACAAATAATTGGTTACGGAATTTGTCATACATTTATTTTGTTTTAGTGACTCACCCAGACTTAAAAAGACAAAACAATTGTTCCGTTATTGGTTTTGTGCACATGTCTATAGTTGGCTAATTCATTTTAATAATAACCTGTAACCTACTTGTTGTTTTTGAAGAGGCTGTCTCATTGTTGAGATGTTTCTTATTTTGTAATTTAACTGTTTACTCTTTGATAAATACCTGGTCTCTTACATTAGCATTCTGTTGTGTCTGTGCACAAACTAGAGCATTCTGCAAGGAGTCACACTTTAACTGTTTTGTATCCTGAGTAAAAGAACTCAACCTGTGACCTGTGAGGAATGTTTAGATGTAACCACCCCTCTTGATTTAGATTACATGAGACTGTAAAGTCCAAGTTACCGCACAAAGTGGCAGAGCAAAGTTCATCCACACAACCCAGCAAAATAGGTGGTGAAGCTAGTAGCACCTAGTAAAGCAAGGAGCTGGCGAGCTAAGCGCCAAGATGTTAGCGTGCCTCTTTTGTGGACAACTTCATATATCAGCAGAGGAGGGCTGTTTAAAAGTTGTTTTGAAAATTTTGCTTCTCTCCATTATCCTGGGGGTCAGCACACTCACAGCAGTTTGCTGTTTTTTTGTTTGTTTTGTTAGTTGTTTTTCTCCAATTTCCTCCAAAATGTTGGTATTTGATCGTAAGACCAGAGTGTGGAAGCAGAGTCCATCAGGAAAGACTGTCTTCCAGCTTTTATCCTATGAACAGAAACTAATTGTGTTTTGTCTTAGTTGTGAAAATAAATGCTGTCTTAACACTAGGTGGGAAGAGGAGGTTTGCAATATTAGTTGATCATTTCTGAAAACAACTTTCATTCCTTTGTCATTTTATGGGCCAGAACAGGTGGAGACGTTATTGCCGTTTCGATCTGAATGAAAATGTATTTTACCATAGCACAGCTTCTAAAGTAGAAATAGATTATTAACTATTGTGGTTGAAACATTTGCCTTTCCTTAATTATAGATCTCTCAAATAATTTGTTTTGCAAAATTGTCTGATTGCTCTTACAAGGAAAATATGTTGTAGAAATTATTCAGTTTAGTAAAAAGAGTCAGGTGCTGTATCAAAAGTAGAGAACGTATAAAGACTGAGATTTAATAATAAATGGATGAAAAAGCAAAAAGACTTTCAATTTGACAGACACTTGGATTTGCTCTAAAGTCTGACCCGTCAGCTAAATGCCTACAAAGCTAACAGCCTGAGAGGAGGTTATGTATCTTTTAAAAATTATATTACACACCTTTAACCACTGGAAACAGATCAAACAAAGTAAGAACAGAAGCTCCTGTCTGAAGACAAGAGAAATACAGGTTCTTTCCTGTGTTTTGTCTAAAGGCGAGGGCCTGTTTGTGCAGTGTTCAGGATCAGAGGGCTGTTTGAATGGATCCAGGCTCCGACATCTGTTGCTGGGCCCAGCCGATGACGCAGGGAGAGGGCGTGCAGCGGCACCCTGACATCACAGGCTGTAACATGAGGATAACTCTATATATTTTATAAACATTGGGGTTTGGTGAGAAAGCCGGGGAGGGATAATTCGGAGGATCATGCTAACATCACATTTCCCTCACCTGGGGCGTTTTAAGCAGATCCAGCTTAGCCTTGTAGCCCACCACAACACAGCGAGCCTTCACACCACAGCGGGTAGCCGTCCAGGAGTCTGACCTTTCACAGACAACCTGCAGGCTGATGAAATGATAATAAAGCTGCTGGGTGCCAGAGGCTCCCTCCCTGCATTCCCTCAGACACGTCTCTCACACTGGAACCCCTAGACTAAATAATAGACGAAACAGTAGACACCTGTAAGCTGATGGGCCAGGTCAAATGAGGAAGTCAGCTCTGACGTTCACACAGCTGGAGGAGACACCCAGCAAGCACTTAGCAAAGTTCAGATGACATCTACAGTCATCAAGAGCGGCTGCCTGCATCAGGCTGTCAAAACTTCATTTTAATAGCTTCCTAACACCAGCAGATGATTAGCTTAGCTTTGCTTATGACAAAGACTGGAAATGGATAAACAGCTAGCTTGGTATTGTCCAAATGTAACAACATCTACTTCTTACTTAGACTACTTCCTAAGGCCTAGTCCACACAGACACGGGTATTTTTTATAACCAGAGTTTTTCCTCCTGCATTTAAAAAAATATATCTCCGTCCACATGAAAACGCAAACATACGCTGTCAATTGCATGCTAAACACACTGTTGTTCTAAATCTAAAGCTCTTTTGATTTTTATAGGCTTACGTGTAAATTTCCAGACATTGTTGTATAGTGAAAGTGATCTGCTGAGAGGTACTGAAAAGTACACTGCATTCACCAACTCAATGTTGAAATAACAACAGTTTTTTGGCAAAACGTTAGTTTTAACAGTAGCACAGTGTTGTATCCAGCAGCATACAAGAAAAGGAAACCATGTACATATATAAACCAAAAGTATTATTTTTACTTTTAATGCCACAAATTAATACTTATTAAACAATACTGTACTGCTGAAATAACCATTAGATTTTTGCAAACTTTTCTGATTTCTGAGGGTTTAAATTATGGATGCCACTGTAAAGCGACTCCGGGCAAAATGTTGACGCTCTACAGCAAACTTTGGAAATGTTGAACTCATTCTGCATGAATGGTTATGATTATTGAGAAGTTAGAACTTACATTAAGAAATTAGAGACTAACCACCATGTAGAGCTTTTCTCCTGCACAAGGAGTTAATGAGAAATGAGAATGGTAATGTACCATAATAAAACTGCTGTAACTGAAATTAATTTTAGCCTAGTAGTGGTAAGCAACATAGGAAATTACTATCTGAGATTATCAACCCGGTCTCATGGGATATATGTACTTCTGACTACATTTTTGCAACGCCACAATTACATGCACTCAGGTACATTTTGCCACAGATTTGAGAAACAAATGTCCACTGGGGGTGCTAAAGAGAAAGACCATAATGGAACACTATGATCATTATGATTAGAGATGGGCTGTAGTTGACTTTTTCATTTTATTATTAAAAAGCCTTAAACCTCAACTTTTATACTTGGAACATACATAAAGCTTAAATCTTTATGTTAAGTTATAGTTTTTGCTATCAGGGGCAGAGCAGTTATGTTCCTACTTGTCCACCACTGACGAAGTGATGTACCTGTTTTCCTTTTCAACAATGACTGGTTGTTGGGACCTTGTGGGTCACATAATGCAAGGTAGACTGGTCTGATGCATACTGGAGATTTTCTCTGCATCATTACAAAATACAACAAAAAAAAGTATATTCAGCTTACTGCAGATTTTGTTTTTGTTTGCATTCTGCATTTTGGCCAAATCAGTACGTACTATGTGTATATAGGCAGTTTGAATCCAGCCACAGTTTAAACTAACAGGTGTTTTCAATAACTACAAGTGTGTGAATGCTTTTTTTATATATATACTGTACATAGCAACAGGTATCTATATATAGGCCTACTTGTTGTAGTTTGTGGTAGCTGAAAGGTTATGCTACATCAAATACAATATTTCAAATGAATTTTGTTTAATTTTATGCAGATTTGATTTTAATTCAGTCTGAAAAAATCTAAATATCTAAAGTTTAAATAATTAATAAAGTTTGTAATAATGTACCCATAAATTGTATTAGGGTAAGAAAGGCTGAGCATGCTTTTTTGGAAAATGTACTCTCTCTAAAACTCATCAATCAGTGTTTGAAAACTCCTCCCCTCTGTAAGCAGATAAAATGAATGGCATGTTTTAATGTGCTGTAACTTTGTTGCCAACAAATGTTTGTTTGAAGTATTGAAGCACCTGTTTTTCACATGGTGGATCTTTCAATTAAGAGTAAAGCTCCTCATTAACACGAGATGAGCTGTGATGACATTAAAATGGCATTTCTCTGTTTCCAGATGGCACACAGAGGTGACAGACTGGTGGGAGTGACATGTGACACAAACTGGTCAAACAGCCACTCAAGTACACTCAACTAAACCATCTGAAATTCATTTTTGGTCCTGTCCAGTTCAAAAATGTGTTCATGTTTATGTTTAATAATGCCTTGTAACATTATTTAATAGTGCACAGTGATACCAGTTTTCATACTTGTTACTTATCATTGATTGATGTTGCATAAATAATCAAGGTTTTAACTCATCTTAAACACGAGATTTAATTTATGTCTTAAAAGCTTGGGTGTTTTGTCAAAAATTCCTACATAAATCGGGTATTTAAATTATATTGTACAAATTATATGTTTAAATTGTACTCTCTTACTGCACCCTGTACTTCTCATAGACTGGCACCTACCAAACACAAATTAGTCAGCGCACTAGTCACTAATCACAGTCCCTAACTAGATCACTTTACTTAAAATGTTGGCAGCAGTAAACCCTACATGGTTTCAGTGATGTTGCACTGTGTCCATTGGTCAAAGACAGAAGTCAAGTAAAACTGAGAAAAGGACATGCTCCAAAAAGACTGGATTAATAAAAATGACGAAATTCATCTTTTTCAGTTGACCCATGATTTGTTGGGACAGAAAGTGTTACTGCCAGTACGTTGCTGTGATTCAAGCCTGCAGGCCAGTTTGTCAGGACTGACTTAACTGAAGCTGCCAGAAGCTAGAGCAGTCATCTCTGCTAAAAACAGATTTTAGTGAGTTTTAATGAGGGCTGAAGATCTGTCAGGGCAGATAACTGCCACAAAGAAAGTGTCTGTGCTTTATACTTTATGCCCCTCTGATTCACCACATAGAGGAGACTGAAAGCTCTGTGTATATCTGATATGTTTAGTTGTCGTGTGTTTCTAACCATTTGAATGAACAGCCTGTGAAACACTGCTGTCGCTCTTGACATTTTCTGGCCAGTGTACATACATTTCTTTTTGATATTTCTGCACAAACCCCTAGACAAATGTGTTTGCATTAATATACTTGTTTGAGTAAATAAATTTCAATGTTGAAGTATCACAAACGTTTACAAACTTACAACTAATGTCCAGAACACAAATTATGTAGAAAAAGGAGAAAACTGTTTTTTTGATGAACATGTGGCAGTAATCTCGAAACCTTTTGGTTTGGTTCTGACCTTTAAGTCCCACAAGATCAACTGACCAAACATACATATTTACTTGAGAGAAAAATTCAGTAAGAAACAATAATCTACAAATGATGAAATCAAACTATTATTTAAAGTACATTTTAATTTAAAAGTAAAACAAGTAAGAAAAGTTTAGATTGCGGAGTGATGGTCTTTATGTCTTTTAAGGACCATCTCAGCCCATCAGAGAGCCTGTCAGCTTGTGTATTGGAGGCAGCAGCTCATATTTCTGACTGGAGTGAAGCCTCCTCTCAGTGATCTGAACCCTGAGTAAAAAGCTTTATGGTTCCCCAGCGTGCAGAACCTCAGCCCTGAAGATCCACAAATCAATAGTCACTCTGGCCGGAGAGTTTAGTGGTCTATCAAGGCATATCATTTTTTTTCTCAGCTATCGCTTTTGAAGGATCACGCTTAAAAGGTTATTGCTGCTATTATGAGATCCGCTGAAGCATCCAGCAGAGTGTCCAGTGCTGGTTACTGCAGCATCGCCACCCTGCAACAAAAGACACATTTGACAAAATATTGACCTCAATTATTCGAAGAACTTTGTGAAAGCACATTTTCCACTGTACAGTTCCAGTGCCAATAAAAAAAGTGTCAATTAGACTGTTGTTTCCACTCATTCAGCTTATTTTGGCTCCACAAAGGCTGGTGTCGCATTGATTCTGATCAAGGAGAACTGTTGAAAACAGCATAAATTTTATTGCTGGGAGTCAGGATAGCCACTCTAACAGCTGATAGGAATAACTAAGGATGTGAGAAAACTGGAAAGCCCGTTCAGAGCTGATAGGTTGCAGAGAAATCCGCTCTGAACTCAAGCCTAACTGACCACAGTGCAGGGAAGCTGGCTAGAAGCTAGTAGGCTGGGATGAAGGCTGGTGGCTAGCATGCATAAAGCTTGCTACCTGGGAATCAGGCTGAAGAGTTTACTAAAGGTTAGCAGGCTGACTTATTCTGTTGCCCACTTAGGTACCAAACTCCTTAGCTAAGGCTGAGGACACAGTCTTACATGCAAAAGACAATCTTACATGAATACCTCTATGTGAAAGTTACTACAGTCCATCTTCCACGTAACTTTAAGCTCCACAAGATCACAAATTAAATCAATTCATCGGAAAAAATGTCTGCTGGGGTCCATGATGCTAGGATTGTTCTGTCACGTTTTGCCAAGCGAGACACAGAGAAAAACAGAGCGGGGAAAAACAGGGACAGGTAGTGAAGTGATGAGAAACGAGAGGAGAGGTAGGTAAAAAAATAAAACAGGAACACACTACAAATTAATAAAAGATGCAAAGCAAAACATAAACAAAGAGAGAAAATGAGAAAACACACGTGGCAGGATTTACCAAAATAAGTCAGCAAAAGTTTTCCCCCCTAATAATTATAACTTAAAACAGTTTTATGAAAGCTGTAAATGCTCAGTTGGATGTATGTTTCAGTTGGTATTCAGTGCTGTAGCTTGTTCTGGTGATGCTGCAGTTGTAAACAGATGTTGTGTGGTTAGCTGAAGGGAGATGGAAACATCCTGGCTCCCTCGGTGACGGTCATGTTCTGGCTGATGTTCTGACTGAGAGAACAAGAGCTCAGATCATTCAGAGTGAGGCAGTGTGTTGAAAGGGCCTTGTCAGGATGTGAGAAATACAAAGGAGGATGATGGCATCTGGTGGGTATCATGATGTTGTGTCACATTAAGGATTCTGCAACTCCTCTGAGTCAGTCAGGATTATGAACTAGAGTGGAACAAATGCTGGAGGACACAGATCCTGGCCTCCTTGAGAAGGAAGAGGAAGCAAAGCAGAAAAAAGAAACCAAAGCGGAGAAAAACTACATACTACATTTATACTTGGTGACCAGAAATATAAAAATCCTGGTGCTATTGAACTTGACCCATCCTTCCCATCGGCAAAAGTGTCCAGTTGAGCCTCCTTCTTCAGTTTTAACCTAAATCCAAAAAACTGCAGGATTTAAACTGAAACTGTATTCAAACCTAAACTTTTTCAGTATCAGTGTCAACCTTAAACAGAGCAGTAACCTACGTATGAGTGACAGAATTTAACATCATGCAATATGCTTGTCTTGTTACTTAGTTAGCTTAGGTTAGCATAAAGACTGGAAGCAGGAGGAAAACACTAGCCTAGCTCTGAGAAGTGTAAGAAATAAACCACCACTTAGTAACCTGTGTTGTTAATTTACCACTTAAATAACCAGAAACGTCTAAAACAACAGCATGTGGTGTAACCACTTTTGGTAGTTCGTCCAAAAGTCAACCGCTGCATTTAGACCCTAACCCGTGTTAGGGAGCTTGATTTGGCTGTGAGGCTGACTCTGATTAAACTGCATGGGAGTGGAAGTGGCAAGGGTCTAGTTTTGGAAAGGCCCTGTGACTACACCTGGCTCTTGATTGCCAGGAATTAATTCCTCCCACTAAAACCACAAGCTGCTGTTTTTACATTTCTGTTTATGTGCAGAGTTAAAAATAAAATTGCACACTGGGTTAAAGCAGCTAGAATTTTACTGGACTGAAAAAATGGCAACATTTCAAAGTTCTTCATTGGGCCTATGACCAACATGACAAAGAACAAGGTATGTAGAACTACAAAACTAGTCACATCTTCTTGACATCATAGTCAAGTAATTGAACGACAATACTAAGAGTCTAGAGTTATGCCATTTGACAACTGGCACTTTACCCAAAAGCTGATGGGAATTTCATTATTTTGCAAGTATTTGGTCATAAACCAAAGAGTAGGACAAATTAAAATTATGACTTGATGATGGCGCTATATGAAAAGCAAGGGGATCACAAAAGGATAGCGCAAAATAATACTAGTCTACATCGTCTAGTATACAGCTACACTTCTCATACAGCATCCATAAGTTACTTTAAACAAAAAAAAATAGGTATATATTTTTGTGATTTCTAACATTTTTGATGACACATCTCTGTTGTTATTATAATTTCACGCTTGGAAAGGACTTTTCCTTCAATTAGTGGAAGTCTGCTTGCGCCTGAAAACTGTCAGCCTATTTCACTGAAGACCTTCTTTTTCAGTTTCCCCAAAGAAGCATAAAAGCTGTTGTTCGGTTGAATCAGTTGCTCTTCACTGTAAAAGCTCCGTCTGACACAGTAAATGCATCGTCTGTATCAGACTTTGCCTCATCAGTGCTGACCTGTAACTTGACCTTGTCAGGTGTAGACAGTCCCTACTGTAAGCTAATCCATGGGAATCAATGCTAAGTGGATGACTTACACTGAGACCCTGTTTGTCTTATTGAGCGATGCCATTGGACAGGCAGTGAAAGGACAGAGATGGAGGAGTGACGAGGAGAACAAAGAGTTGCTGATTCTTTTTTAACAGCATTGTCTATATCTTAATCTATCTTTAACCTTTAAACCACTGCTACTTCACTTTCTTGTTTAATTAAATTTGATCATGTCTACTAAACAGTGAAATAAGTGATCTTACGAGACCTCAGTAGCCAGCTCCTCATCTCTGCTGCAGGAAAAAGGCTCCAAACTACATTAGCCCTCAGTAGTAGAATACATCACAATCTCAGGCCGAACTGTCTACAGTCTAGTTGCACTGTGGGTAATCTAGGCACCTGGTTATAACAAGGAAGAATAATATGTGAAATAAAAGAGACAATATCTCATGAGAGCAATGCTGAATCAGTGAAGTCAGTATTCTGTTAACAGCAGGTGGAACACAGCAGTGATATGAGGTTGATCAGGTTGAGGTCAGGTTGATATGATGTCTCACAGACTTGCATCATTTGGCCTCGTTTCACCTTGTGTTAAATCATCTGTGAACATGTTTTACCAACACGTCCTCCAACCTTAATGACAAAACAGTTGTAGTACTGTTTTATATGTGAACCAACATTTCCTGATACCTGAACGACAAAATGGGTTGCCTCCAAAATGCCTCCAAAAACGACAAATACGACCATTTGGAAAGTACCACCCCTGCGACAGGCGCACCAGACCTTAACAAGTCACATGTTGTTAAACATGTATGTTAACGTTGTGAAAAAAAATGCAGTTTGGTTAGATTTAGGAAACAAATCGACTTAATTTGTTTTAGGAAAACATTGTGGTTTGGATTAAAATAAGTATGTGATGTAAGTCAGTAAAGCTCTTTAACTTAAAACTCTAAATAACTCAACACTGACATGGGACTTGAAAACTGCTCTCTTGTGTTTGACTCACCCATCCACCTCCTGACGCAGACTTTCTTGCTCTTAATACACTGTCACCTGACTTCCTTTGCTATCGTCATAAGGCTTCAACAAAGTAAAAATGGGTCGCAATTAGCTGCTTAAACAGACAACATATACAGTCTTTTCTGGTGAAGACAAGCTGATGCGAACAGCTGTCTCCAAAGTAAAAGAGATCTGATCTATAACCCCATAACATTCATGAGAGTTTTCTGATCTTCTGCTCGGATAAAGATTAGGTTTGAGAAAGATCATGGACATGATTGAAAGAAACAAATGGTGGTCGGAAATGGAAGGCATACAGCAGTCTCCTGTATCCAAAGTTAAAGTTGTATGCTTTGTTGACCTATCCGATCTGTCGTCTTCTCACAGAGGGAACAGGCAAGACTCATACCAGACGTATTTTCAGTTTGGCATCTCAAACGATGAGAGATGCTTACACCAAAAAAAAGTAAAAAAGTTGCAACATTGTCTTTCTAAAACTGTGTTTGTTTTCATTGTTGTCTATGTTATGGGACCAACACAGAACACAGACCGTCACGTCGACATTCTGACTTTCTCAACTGGTAAAGCTGATTCTTATATTTTATTTCTTTAACTAAAATGCCTAATAAAAAATCAAAGTGTTCAATTGTGTCAGTGAAGTTCTGCACCGTGAGTCCAGGTCTGACTCCAAAATCAGTTTTTGCTGCTCAGAGCAGCTGCTTCCTCTGGGAGCGACTGGATGTGTTGAAGCACAGCAGGAGCAGCAGAAAAGAGGAGAAATAACCTCTAACGTCTCCACTCATTAATATTAAAAATTCTTGTATGTACAATACAGTGGAATCTCAGCCTGCTTTAACCTCTAAATAATTCACACAATAAAATATTTTCTTTCTTGGCCTCCTGTAGACTCGTCTTTTCTGGCTCAAAGTGGAGTGATGGAAGAGAGAGAGAGGCGATAGCGAGAGGAACAGCCACAGAAGACTCTCTGGAAATCCTGACATGAACTATTCCACTAGTCCTTATTTTCTGAAATTCTGTCTTCTGTAAACTGATTCTTCAACACAAAATAGTTACAACTACTACAATAACAAAGTCTAAAGCAACAACTGCCTGGTGTTATCCTGCATGGATCAAATGGTCAATAAATGTCAATTAATGTCAATAAATATGTGAATAGTTGACCAGTGCAACATGAAAATCACCCAAAATAGCTTGTTATGGTCCAAAACTATCCATTTTAACAAGCAATTCAGGAGAATATGATGCTAAAATGTTATTTTCACTAAATATTAAAAAAGACTGTCCACAAATTACTTAGACTGTTTCTCTAGGCCTATCTTCCAGTGTAGTGAAACATATTTACCCCCTGAAAATAAGACCAAATTACACAGATCATTCCACCACTATCAGCAAGATGTCACTTAATTCAGTACATGGTCAAATTAAAATGACCTCAACCGGGATTTGAAGCGACTTGGATGCATCCTTCAGGTATTTTTTCCAGCGCGCGCTCCTGTGACGCACGGTCACATCCAGTCAGGTCAGCATCGGAAATGAACGCGCTGCAACGCAGACAGGATGAGACCGGATCCGGTGTGCAGAACATACATCTCCCAATTAATTAAAAGCGGACCCGAGCTTTTCTCTTAACAACTCATCATCTTGCGTGAGTTTGGATCTGCTGCTTATTTGTTTTCTTTTTTTTCTCTCTCAAGGTTTTGTTTAGACTAAAGCCAAGAGAAAAACTGGGGACCTGCAGGGGAAGTACTTCAGATTTTTTTGGATTTTAATGAATTGAACATCTTTTTTTTGAAAGCAGTCAGTTCTGCACTTAGAGCTGGAAAATAAAAGAAACAACGAAGGAGACAGTTCTTCATTAAGTTAAAGTTTTGTCAGATTTTCTCGCCAACAAACCCTGCAGCGTTTCAAACATCTCCAGCTGTGGAACAAAGCACAGGTTGTGAAATTACAGAAGAAATGTGAAGACAAATTTGCCATTTTTCCCCTCTTTGACGCACCGAGTCAGATCTCTGCTCCTCATTCTTACAGGTCAGATGTGTGTGTGGATGTAAAACGCTGCCGTAAGCTGAGCGTTATAGGTTTGGTAAAACCTCTCCCAGCTGAAACTCGACCCTTCTACTCGTCACCTCCGCCTGCAAACCGGGGCGCCCCGAGCTGGAAGTGCCGCAGGGGACGCCATGGGACGATCTGAATACTAATGTGATGGGTAAGATTACCAGCTGTTTATATGGAAGTGTCTGAGACTCCTGCGGTGCACTGAGAAGCAAACTGGGTGATGAAGGCATAAAGTGCCGGAAAACGTTTTTTAACGGTTTGTGCCAGGATGCTAGAAAGCTTTCCAAACGCGTAAAAAGAGCGATCCAATCATTTTAGGGAAGTTAATTTCAGTACATTATTCAGTATTCGAGTATTAAACAAATATCTTTCGGTGCCCTTAATTTGTGGGTATAATTTTGTCTATAGTGGCCACCGCTTTTACGCACGGACACCAAGAATGCATTTCAATATTTCTCTGCAAATGTCGTTCAAAAAATAAGAGAAATTAAGGTCAATCTGCATGAATAACCTGCAAAAATAATTAAAGCGTTTAATAGCTGATAGAAAGTAATTGGTTGATCTTATAAATCCACAACCCTGAAACCTGAGTGCAGGAGGCAGCTGGAACTTATTGAACTGACGAGTGAAAATGTGGATGTTAAAGTGAAACTGTTTCCTGCAAAGAAGTACTGCATAATATGATTTATTGTTTGTTTTTTTTTTTGTTAATAATCATATCACATCTATTATTCTGCTCTAATGTTAATCATTTGTGTGTCCGTGTGCGCGCAGATCTGCGCCAGTTCCAGTGTCCGGTGACTGTCCTCATATGACAGTTTCGTTTTATAAATGATGTTGCTTTAGGAATTTATATTGTATCTACAGGGCTCAATGCAGGGCTAGACAGGGTCCACCAAGTCCACCATGCTCTCACCCCCTTTGAACATTTTGACAAAAGGTCTTATCATGTTTCAATTATTTGCATATCCATCTTTAACTGTCCATTTAGATTGTCCCTATACCTTATCTGACAGTATAAAGGTCTATGGTCTTCTCCACCCTATCTGCAGTAAAATTCTGGAGAAGAAATACCGATTGCTTTAATTATTTATTGGCCTAAAAGCAGTCAAATTAAAAATATATTTAAATTTGACTGCTTATGAGCCACAAAATTACCCAGGACCTCAGTTACCTCAGTTTCATAAATGCAGTATGGCCCTTTTTCAATATAGAATTTATAGTTACCTCATCAGTAATACAGCTGTAAGGATATTTGAGCCATGTACTGCAATGATAACTGCAAAAATAAAAAATAGCATTAATCTAGATTTTATTTTTCTAAAGGCTCAGTGATTTCCTCAAACAGCTGGCCACTATAGTTTTTATTTTATTTTTTAAAACAGGAGGAAATAATGCATTTGAGACTATTTGCAGCTGCAGATTAATACATGTTTGGCATAAGGCTTGGGATTCACACATAATACATTTTTGTATTGTTGGTTTTAGCCTTTTAAAAACACACATATAACCTGAACCAGCAGGTTACAGTGATCGTAACATTTACTTTCCGATCTAAACAGTTTATTTTAATGTATCTATGCTGCAAAAAAAGTAACTTAGTAGTAAAGTCTGACAGTCGGGTGAGACAAATTTTGAATACAAACAACTAACAAACAAATAATTATCTAGGATCAAGATTCACTTTTCTTGATTCTTGTGCCGCAACATTTTTTCCCCAAGCTATCTTGTTTCAAGGAGGCTGAACTCTATAATGTCTTAGTACAAGTTGAGATGTATTGGAAACAGTTTGAAATAAGATAATCAGAAAATTAGATGAATGCAATTTAACAATGGACAAAGGGTGTTTGATAAGATGGTAATTTTTGCTTATATCAGATTTATTTGATATAATTTCAATTTCTTAGATTTCTTTAGGTCTAAAAAGAGGTAGGTTGTGTTAACTTGGCCTGAAGCTCTCAGTAAGCACTGAAGGAAGGAGGGATGGATGCTGACCTTTGAGTGTATGTATCCCGTGATTTGTGTGTGATGCTGACAGGCTGAGTGGGTGTAAACAACTCTCTGGCCCTTGGCGATGCTGATGTCCAGGGCTCCGTCGTTATGGAAACCCAATGCAATAGCCAGTGATTAGTTGAGCCTCAGGGTGCTTAGAGGAGCAGCTCATGGAAGTGTTTGGGTGTGTATCTGAACCTTCTGAGTGGTGACAAGTTCAAACATACACGGCTTAATGTGTAATATGTATGTGAGGCGGCACAGCATTCCACCCCATCAGAATGTTTTCTTTATACTTCACATGGTATCATCAAGGCTCTGAAAGCACTTTCTTGGATGGAGTGTGACACATAGAGAGTTATGGTTCATTTCAGCTTCCCTGAAAGAATTTTCAAATTTGGAGACTTTTCTGAAATCTTGTAACTTTATTCTGTGTTAGTTGCTTTTAGTGGCCATGAAATTACTTTCAATAGGCTACATTTTAGTGATTTGCTGTGGCTGATGCTTGACAGTCACTGACAGTGACCCGCTTACTTTGCATGCTAGTTTGGTTAACCGGCAAATTCTGTTTCTTTTTGGTTGAAACAAATATTTTCTTTCTGTGCATGTTTGCCCATGTGGGAGGTAACGTGAACAAGTTTGAGAACTGTGCTGCATTCACATGATGAAAAACAAAACCAACAGAATGACAGGACGCAAAACCCAAAACACTCACGACAATATGTTGCTATGGTGATGTTAATAGCTAGCCAGATAGCTCGCTAAGGCAATGTAGCATAACATACTTTCCACATTACCTACCTTTGTGCTGATTGTCTGCCATATGTCAGCTTTAATATCTGAGTAGGATTTCAAGCTCTGATTATATAATTCCAGGTATTGTTGCACCAAAATAATTCGCTTCTCATTGTCCAGATAGCCCATGTTTTCTCCATGTCTTAGGGAGCTATGTAATGTCTGGTTGTAAATTCATGGAAGATTGAACAGCAATGCTGTCTACTGTTACCATTGCCTGTATTCTCTTCCAGCTTCACATGACTTTACCGCCCAGCTCTCTGGTTTGCCGTCTGCCTGAATCCATGTCTCACTGCCGTAATAGACAGGTGCCTCAGAAGGCATCACTTTCGAGTGAAGGAATCTTCTAAGAACATTGGTTTTGAACAGCCTTTTAGAGCAGATTAGTACAAGCACGCCATCTTGCTTCTGTTCTGGCTGTCAAGTTTTTTTTTTGTTTTTTTTACCTTTATTTATTCAGGGAGCTTCACTGAGAGCAACCTCTCATTTTCATGAAGGCCCTAATCACATTTACACTGTAACACATTCACACGTGGAAGCTGCCCAGTACAACCCCAGCTGTTGGGGTTATGGGTCTTTTTAAAGGGCACCTCAGTGGTGGTAAATGAGGGAGGGCAAGCACTGCTTGGTTTACTTTCCACACCCAGATTTTATCCTGCTGGTCACAAGCTCGTTTCTCTAACCTTTAAACCACCACTGCCATACTAGTTACTAGCTTTAGCATCAGCTAGCTAGCTATTAAAAAGGCAAATGGCTATCAGACGCCAAAACACCAAGCAAACTTGGTTGGTTACAATCACGGGCTAATAAAGTAGTTTCTTCAGTCACTGCCAGTGACCAGACACTGATAGAGATCTAGAGTTGGACCTGCAGAGTGGCTGCCTTCTGCTCCCTTGAGGGATGGATTAAATACAAAGAAGGAATTTCACTGCATGTATGTGCATGGCACAATAAAGTACCTTTAAAATCTCATCTCTCTCTCTTTCCTTGTTTCTTACCACTGTCCTGTCCATGAAAGGCAAAAAAATGCCCCAAAACAAATATAAAACAAAACACAAATGTGGGTCTCAATAAGATGCTTGCACAGCCAACCTACACTGCCGTCTTTTTCAGGGAGAACAGTCTAAAATTACCATGATATCTAATCTGAATGTCTGCAGTTAGAGACCCCAGTTTAAAAATACCGGAATATTCTTTTCATTTCTGAGGATCCACTCAACCAGTGCACCCATGCAGGAGACAAGAGAAAGCTATCATGCAAACACCCGATGCACTAAATGCTAGTGCTGTTGTCAAAACTGCCCAAACCGAGACCAAGTCAAGACCAAGACCAGAGTTTATCGAGACAGAGACAAGGCCAAGACTTTTAGGGGCTGAGACCAAGTCGAGACCAAGACCAGTTTCCAACATTACATGACACACAATAAAATGTGGAACGAGATTACAGGTACTTCTCAAATTGATCTAAAAGATTCACAGTCCCATTAAAACACCCACATACAAACACTAAGAGCTGAAATTGAAAGCAAGCATTGCCATCGCGGGGAGGGGTGACAGTCGTTAACAGGAATTTTTAATTAGGGTTTTTGGTTTCATTTGAAGCAATACGTTTTACCTCCAATCAAAGTTAGGATGTTAACAAATAAATCAGACAATGCAAAAGCAATTTATTGATATTTCCAAAGTTATGGTCTTGACTGGTCTTGAAATAATATCTCGAGTCCTGAATGTCCGAGAACGAGACAAGGCCGAGTATAAATGCGGTCGAGTCCAAGACAAGACCAAGACAATCAAAAAGTCTTGAGACCAAGACCGGTCTTGAGTACTACAACGCTACATAATGCACTGACATTTGTAGGTAGGTGACAGATACACTGTCTGAAAGACAGGGACAGGGAAAAATCTATTCAATGTTTTTCAAAGGGAGAAATTGTGTGTAGCTGTTTTACATTGTATATTCATGAAATAAATATAATTTATTGTGCTTACTCACACTACAAATCCAGCTACTGTCCATGCAGCCAATGAGAAGGCGATACATTGCAGCGTCCCTGGAACCAGTTCCCAAAGTAACGTTTCTGTGTCAATGTTGTCCCATTATCATGATGACATGATTGAAATCCTGCTTCTTTTGTCGGGGATGAGCTTAAACACAAACACACACACACACACACACACACACACACACACACAGAGCGAATTCAGCGGCCAGCAGCACAGCAAGGCAGTGGTGGAGACAGTGAAGTGAACCAGGTTAACTCAATCCATTCTTTCTTTAAATAATATATTATTTAAAAAGCACTTTTAGAAATGAAAAACTAAAAAGAGTACTGACAAAGATAAGATAAGAGTTAATATCCTAATGATAACCATCCCTAAATGAGAGTTTAACACTACAATTTATTGAAAAACAGACATTTTATTGATCAAACACTCAATTTCCCTGGGACCCCCTCAAATGACCACTTGTAGATCTCAGCAGTCTTTGTAGTTTTAAGTAACTTTAGTAAGCCAAGGAAGGTTAAAATCAAGGGCAACTTGACTGGGTTGAAGTTGCCCTTGATTTTAACTATGAGCTGGATGACTGAGAACCGTCACAGCCAACTTTAGTAAGAGATTTATTTCGTGAAATGAATAAGATCAATAAGAACTTGTTTAAAGAAAAATCTCTGAATGTAAGTTTTTTTTACTGATTTTTGGGTGATCTGCCCCAAATGAAGAAATTTCATCAATGTTTGTTAAATAAAACCTAAACAATAAAGCATGTCTTTTTTTGTTCCTGACGTAGGTTACAATCTCTAGATCTAGTGTCAACACTTTATGGATGTTTCTTGCTATAAGAACAAACTTATCAGGTTATAATGAGAAATATTTGTTTTAACTAGATATGTTTGTATTATGAAAGATTGAGAAAGTTTTGCTATAACTATAACTCTTCGAGCAAATTCTGTTTTTGTGATGTTGGCAGAACTACACTGCTTTCATTGTTAAATGCATTCTGCAGTAATGATGCTGTCGCCAGAGAGCACAAGAGCACATACATAAATCAGCCTGCATGTTAGTTTATATTTAGGATCTACCTGTAACGTCTCCTCAGGAGACTATGTGTTTGCCCCCTTGGCTATTTGTGGTGTGTTGAATGAGAGTCCCACGCATACAACACTCTCCTGCCGACCCTCGTCACACCCACACAGGAAGCAGAGGAAATGGGATGATGATGGCTTCACATAAGTCACGTCTCTTCTCACGTGACTTTTTCTTCATCTGTCTGCCGGTGCTTTATTATTCATCATTGCACATTTTTTAAACGCTTCTTTGGTTCCTGAAACTAGGGAAAGCTGAATATTAGCAATCCATAATTAAAATTCATAATACTGATATAACATCAGGGATGAATGGTTCCACTTCTCAGGATTACATTTGGCTGCTGAGAGCCCAATAGTGCAGAAGCCTACAGGGGGAACTGCTTACATTTCCATCTGTCATCACATTAAGGGTTGAGGAAGCTTTGCTTGTGTTTCTTTAGTGTTTTGATTTTTCTTTCCATTTGCTAATGGACACTTAATTCTGATTTGGGACTGGAGTTATTGCATAAAACATGAAGGAAAAGTGAATAATAAAATGCATAATGTCTCTCTCGGGCGCTGATGTAATTTGAAGGACTTTATAAACAGACATGATTTGTCTTCATTCACACATGAAGGAAAATGAATGTGGCACCTTCATTATTTCTCCTTCCTCTGTGTAAAAATAATCCCCGTCCTAAATTTATTTCCTCAGTTAGCTCCTATTTTCATTCTTGAAAAGTTATAAGCAAATCTTTTAAATTCAGCAGTTAATGTCAATTTTTGCAAAAAACAGATTTAATACTGGTGAAGGTGCAGAAAATAGTTTTCATCCACTAGAACATTGTCATTTTCATTATCCAAAGTGTGTTGGACTGCCATTATAAACAGTCCTGGAGGTTGCAGCTCTGCAGGTTGGAGAGTGGTTCTGTGTTAGCAGAGGTTTGCGCTCTGTTGGCTTATTGTTTAATTGTTAGGTTGCTTTGGGAGCACTCAGCTGAATGCTTTCATGTAAAACATGCCAAATATTTAATGGACTGCAGTTAGCCCATGAAATGCTAACCACAAGGCTTATTTACATTTTCATCTAATATTAAAATGTCTGTGAACCCTGAGGCCTGTATCATTAATAACTTTGAACCTGACTGATGCAATGTGCCCTCCTTCTGTTCAGAGTCATAACTCACCTAAATCTGAACCCACAGACATGATAGAATTAATGAAAATTACCCTTATCAATATCTGGGTTATTAATATTATCTATGACCATCAGAGATAAGCATCCATAAATAATAGTTAAATAATTCACAATATTAGGTCATGTCTTGCTAAGACATGTGTACAGACTAAAAAGCCTGTAAAAAAAAGCCAAGGGTTTAAATTTTGACAGTATTTGAAGAAACCATTGTTTTCCCACCTTTGCTTGAACACATGCAAGGAACTTATTCGCCCTGAGTATTGCCTCCAAGGAAGACTATACCGGCTGCATCAAAATTTTACTTCTCTCACAGGGACTCATTGTCATACTGTAGACTGTACCTGGCCATAACCTTTAAGGAAAATGCCAGTCTTTTACAACTTGTTTTGTAGTTTTTGTCCATCCTTGCTATTGGTTATAAAAATTTTAGACTGTCCTCAGAGATGGCATTTGTTCACATGTGTTTGTGTTTACCTGACAAGGACCTCTTGTGTCTGTGAATTACAAGTATGACGGTCTGTCAGGAGGAAGAAGTGTGACGTTTTTTACACCTTGTTTCTTTTAGTAGTTGTTGTTGTCTTTTGTTACATTTTGGTTTTTATAAGGCTTGAACAACAGACGCATATTAATTAGTGATCTTTAGAAGTGCTGGTACCATTTTTTTTTAAACGTTTGTACAAAGCTAGGTGTGCTTGCTTTCCCGTTTCCAGTGTGACGCCCCTCCAACTGTTTGGAGGTTGTCCTGCCAACCTCAGCAGGCAAATGGCTGAATGGGAGGATCTTCAGCTGATTACGCACATGCGCAGTTTGTAGGTAAGGACTACTAGCCAATAAGAAGCAGAGAGGGCGGGTCGTAAGAAACAAGGTAGTGTGATCCAAATCAAAGCCTTCAGACTTTGACCGTAACCTAGCAGATGGTCTAAGTTATTACCAGTCCACAACCACACAACAACATTGTTCCACATCTTACCATCAGGACTAAACGTTGAACTGTTGCCGGCGTTCTGACGATCTATGATGCCTTGCCGAAAAATGCTTCCATAGCGCAAATCGATAGACTCGTCGACTCAACTCGGCCCTGCTCTGTTTTCCATTGCAGATAGTACTCAGAGATAGCGACGCCACACACAACTGCCGCGACGTAATGTTCAATGCGACACACACACAGCTCTTAAAATATATACAGTCTAAAACGTTCCAATATTACTCAGAATATAAAGACAGATAAGCGGTATGAAAACCTTCCAGCTGTGTTTTCCTCTGCCGTTGTTGCTGCAG
>JAPMOB010205856.1:0-25355 GCA_029875015.1 Lepomis gibbosus | reverse complement strand
GTGTGTGTGTGTGTGTGTGTGTGTGTGTGTGTGTGTGTGTGATACTAAAGTTATGTTAAAACAGAAAGTAAGAGGATTGACAGTGCATCCAACTTTAATTAAACATGTTGCAAGAAACAGTTTGAAAAGTTTGATATAATTTAATGACCAAACAAACATTATATGGCTGTGTGTGAAAGATAAATGCTTGTTTGAATCACAGCCCCATCAAAGTCATCATTGATCAAGTCGACTGTAGTTCAATCATCAGTCACATATTTCAGAAACACATACCAGCCACCTCTTTTGTAATTTTACAATAGAAAAAAAGGTTTAGTGAGCAAAAGACATTGGCAGGAAAAAAAACACAGGGAGCTCCCTATGCTAGTGTAGAGAAAAAAATAGAAATATCACAGCTTGACCAACACTTGAGTTGGCAGTGAAATGTCTGGACCAATTCAGTGGAAGCTAGGAAGGAGACCTGGATGTAGAGCTAAAGAGGGAGGAGTGGAGATGCAGACTAGTAACCAATATTTAGTTGCACTACTTAACCAGCTCATTACAATCTGGATCTTATTATTGTAGTGTTGGCCACAGCCAAGTATCCCAGGAATTATGTCCACACTGGATGATTTTACCCCTCAAAGTTTCAGTCCTATGCCAAGGTTACAAAGGGCGTGCAGCATGTGACTTTCCTGCGAAGGACCAGAGTTTGTGTTCCATGACAGACTTGCATTAATGTACCTTAACGAAAACTTTCCCTAACCTAAATATGATTGTTTTAGTTGTTTAACCCTAACTATAATGTATTTGCTGTAACCATGATCCCTCTCTAACCTTACACACCCCTAACACTGAGAATCTGTATGACTATTGTCTCCATGATGTTTACCTGACCAGGTGGTGCCTGGACATCGGAGCGATGTTCTAAAATGGTCCAACAAACATCTTGGTTTGACCTGGTCATTTGCAACATGTTTTAAAAACGCACCATATAGGCTATTCAAGATAATCCTGATAATAAATGATATGTACCCATAAACACATACAGCAAAGCTTGTTTCACCAGCATTACCAGACATATGCAAGCTGTTTTTGCAGAAACACACAGATGATACTGACATGCAACAATAGTCTGTTGCAATAAACAAAACAGACAATGATGATCATCATAAATTCAGCTACTTATACTGTAGATAACCTAACAATTTAAAATAGAATCCCTTTTAATGTAATTCCGGCTGATGCACTTTGTCACAGTTTCCACTGATACTGCAGTCAGCTAACTACAGGATGTAACATGGCTGCTGAGAAACACGATTTGAACTCTGTTAGAAAAACAGAGGCATTAAATAACTTCATCAGCAGGAGTGTTACATTCACTGAACAAAATTATAAACGCAACACTTGAGTGGCCTTTTATTATGGCCAGCCTAAGGCACACTGTGCAAAACCCATGCTGTCCGATCAGCTTCTTGATGTGCCACACCTGTGAGGTGGATGGATTATCTCGGCAAAGGAGAAGTGCTCACTAACAGATTTTGATGGACTTGTGGACAATATTTGAAAGAAATAGGCATTTTGTGTGCATAGAGAAAGTCTTTATGATGAATGGGGGCAAAAACAAAAGGTTTTGCGTTTATAGTTTTGTTCAGTGTACATGCTAAAAATGCAAACTCTTAAAACAAACTTACTAAATTAATTGCTGCATCTCAAACTCTCAGCAGGTGAAACTTTGCACAGGTGAAACTCTCATCTTGCCATAATATGTTTTGCTCATATTAAACATCAATGACACAATATTACGACCTTTGTGACTCAATAATACATCCCTCATATCTCTCATTACGACAAAGCTCAAAACATTTTCCCAGAACTGACCAGGTAATGATTTTGTGCAGCAGAATATTTTTTCTCTCCTTCTCCTCATCCATTAAATCATCTTGTGACTCCTCAGATTATCTTGAGATGCTTGCGGGTCCTGACCCTCAGGTTGGGAACAACGGATCTAAACCACTTTATTTTGAAATACAGTATAATCGTGAGTGAGCACACCTGAAATGTCAACTGGATCTCTCATTTGGGTTTGTTTGTTTAAAACCTATGATCATTTGAATCCCAACATTTACTCCTCTATGTGACTTTAATTTACAGTTTGATGCCAGATCTTATTTTTAGGGCAAGAAAAGGCCCTGAAAAAAAGGACATTTATCAGCAGCTTTCACAGGATAGTGCTCAAGTCACAATGGCAAACCCTTTAGATTATAAGACTCAAAGGAACAACAGGTCAACAAAATTATTCTTAGGTGGAGAAGCTCCTCTCTAAGGCACAACTGAAGCCACTTAAAGTTAGGGGGGGAAGTCATGGATAAATTATTTCTTTGAAATAGAACCTCATTTTGCCGAAACAACACAGCAACTAAAACAAATTAGTAAAATATTCAAAATAAAAGGCATTGAATATTTGACACACTAAAGCTTTGAAATCCTACCATACTGGAGTGACCTATGTGTTAATGTACAGTGTATCTAATAATAATACTAATGTAACCCAGATATTATATTCAGATTTGTCCCTCCTTCCTCCCTCACTGCTTCTTCAGTTCTTCCCTGTCAGCGCTTGCTGGTTTCTCTGCCCCTTTTCTTAATTGGCGTTAAAGATGCCCAGGGCCTCAGCAACACAGTCTGCGACTCTCCGCTGCTCTACAGTGGCTGAGGAGAGTGGCTGACGTGTGGGAAAATTTGCCTTGGGTGTAGCGAAGAAAGAAAAAAAAAACCCTCTAAAGCAGTCCTTTGTGGGATGAAAAGTGCAATGATAGCGAATATTCTGCTCTTAATTACTGCATGTTTACTCTGCCCTCCCCCAGCCTTTAACCACCCCTACCAGCCACCACCCAGCACCCATCCTCACCATCGTTCTCTACTCTCTCACCCGTCACCTCCTGCTCTATCTCCTACACCCCCCAGGTATCTTAAACAGAACCTGCGACTCTAATAAAGGGGATAAAACAAAACCCCTGAAAAAAAAAAAACGATTTGAAGGTTGAAAGTTTCTCCAAATTAGTAAGGAACGGGAGGGGGAGTAGGTGGAGGAACTGGAGTATAGAGGGCATGTTGCTACCTGGTTTTCTCTTCAACATATTTAACAGCTCATCCCCAATCATCGACTGTAGGCAGGAGCTGAATATTTAACTCTCAATTACTTCAAATAGATGTTGCAAAAAATAATTGCCTTGTTTGCGATTGGCGATTTGTGCTTGCGACTATCCCCTCTATCCTCATTCTACACACACACACATACACACACACACACACACACAAATCAATCTTGTGGCTCCCTATTGCTGGTCTCTGGAGAGACGCTCATCTTGAAAGCCACAGTAGGGTTCACAGGTTCACTATTGAACCAGTCCATGGACTCAGAACGTAAGTATGAGCCTCTCTCTCTCTCTCTCTCTCTCTCGCACATACACACACACACCAGAGTCCAGTGCATGGTGGAGTTTTAAGAGCAGTTTCAATGGTCTGATAAGCAGTGTGTTTGTTAGCTTAAATAGAGTAGTATAGTATATTAGTGGTTGAGCTTGCTGCTTTGGGACTGAGGGACTCGTGTTTGTATGCCAGCTGCAGCTCTACTTGAATAAACTGAGAGGTTTAAACTGAAAAAGGTTTTAAATGTATATGACTGCTTTGCTTGGTAAAGGGACCCCCCCCCCCCAGTGGCCTAAAAAAAGTCCTAAATCCAGCCCCATGATGGCAACAAAGCACATATTTAAAGACCACATGCCGAGATCACACCAGCGGACCATGCCTCTATGGCAACAAAAAAAACACAGCCACTAACCAAGAAATCATCACTTATGGTGCGGTCAGACAGAAATCTGCTTTTTTTACTCACGTGGTGTGGCCAAAAGCTAATCTGGAGTAAATAAATCATGAAGTTCATGATTTATTTACTCTAGCAGATGCATCTGGCCCCGCTCCCATTCTTGATCTGCTCAGGCCAATCACAGCTGTTTACCAAATATCGGCCGGTTTTATTGAACGACTGTACAGAAGATCACAACCTGAATGGCCATTGAGAAAATTTCATGAACAAACAAAATGGCTCTTCAGCATCAAGTCAGTATTAAAAAAACTTGTGTGTGTGTTTCCCAAAAGGTGTTCCCCGAAAACCACAGGTCCGACGAACGTTCGTGAGCACTGTCGTTAAGTTGCATAGTTCAGCTCCTGACCTGTGGTTAGAAGCTTAGTTCACGGTGACAACGTCACAGATGGCAGAAAATGCAATCTGAGGAGGTGGATGTAATGTGTGTAGGCAGGGAATGTTAGATAATCCTGCTGTACAAAGATTTTTCAGGTGAAGTTTTTTTAAAATGTAGTTGTAAAAGTACTTTTAAATGTATTTATCGGGTCAAGAGTAGGGTTGCATTATTTCAGTACTAAGCAACTTAGTGTAGACCATCTACAAACAGCAGGTGTTTTTCTCGCAGATTACCCATCTGTTCACAATAACTTCATTTAATATTAGTCACTCAGTAAAAAGGTTAAAGGACAAAATGGAGAATGTAAACACAAGACTGTTAATATTACCTTCAAGTATACATTTCTAGGCCTCTGAGTAAGATGAGTGTTCTTTAGTCTTCATTACAAACAATTACAAATAAAAAGGGACAGCATAAAATTCATGCAAGTACTGTAATGAAAAAATCCCTGAGAGCTTTTGTTGCCTTTATAACGAAGATAAATAAAGAACTCACGTGAGAACATTCCCCAGCTCAGCCACTTATCACACTGAGCTATTCAGTGAAATCATTTTCAGCCAAGGGATTCATAATAGTGTTAAAGAGTTGAAATGAATACATGCAGATTAAACCTATTTTACTAAATGTTTTGTAATCTCTAATAGTTCTTCATTTTTTCTTCTAAAATGTTGCTATTGCTATAGTAAAAGTTAGAGCCTATATTTAGGCTAAATAAAATGATTAGGTTATATATTATATTGTTGATTTCATTAATACTATTGTTGATTTTCTTGTTATTGCCAGTACGATTATACTATGAAAAGCCTAAATAATAAGTTAGCATAATAATGTCATTTAATATCGGTCACAACTGAACCGTAAATGTTTGAATAATAGCCCGGGCTTTTATTTGCTAAAATCACTGAATTGACCGTACCTATATTTGGGACAGGCATCCATATGGGACAGGCCTTTAATTTGTTTTGCACAAAACTGAAACCACTATGAAACAGTTTATTTATTTCAAACAGAATAATACTTGTATAAAAATGATCAAATAATATCAAATACACGTCATTCATTTGATCTAGCTCCGACAGACGGCTTGAGCGCTTTTATTTTGAAGGCAGCAACCTATCGAAAACAACAACATGGTGCAGGATGAGAGAAGTTAGCAGACAGAGAGCGATGGACTTCACATGACAGGATTCACAAATTGGATTAATTTTTATGAAAAGCTGTTTTAATTCTTTTGATCGGTGGACCCTTACAGACTAAAGGAATATAAATAATCCAGACATTAGTTAGAGAGACATTTGGACTTAACAAGTGGCCTTAAGGAGGACTTAAGGTAACGGCATTCTGCACTTTTTTTCCTTTCTTCTCTTGTACCATGCAGGTTACACCAGTAAATCTATAAGAATTAGACTTAGGGTCTTGTTGTTTTCGTTAAATGAACTGAACTATTGAATCTAACTAATCTAAGGATGTTCAGCATGTCCATATTGACATATTGATAATACGTTTAAACATTAATATTTGTATTAACAATATAAGCAGCTATAGCGTGCGACCCCTCGAGGTTTAAGAGGTTTTATACATCCATAGAACTTCTATAAAAAACAGACCAGGCGTTAAATTGAGGCAGGCGACACCATGTTGGTTCAAACTAAGTTCAAACCACGGTGAAACCAACAAGGTAGGACAGCTTTGGGAAATGGTCGTACTCCAGATGTTTGTTAGTTTAACGATGCACCGTACCAACATAGTTCAACATAGATATGAGTGGTCAGCCATACTTGCTTATTCAGTGGTATGTTTGTTATAGTCTATGGAATAGTGGTTAAGATAATTATAAAGTAAAAAGTAAATATTTCAAAAGGAGCATGTGGAAAACAAATTACAGATACAGAAATACAAATAATTATGGTAAGTGTAAAAGAAAACTGTCCAAAGTGTCAAACTGTCCAATATAAAGAGACTAAAGAGAATTTTTTTGAATGTGCAGAAAATCCCAAAACCCTCTTTGAACAATGGCTCATTGTGTAAATTTACAATTGATGAGAAGCTTTTATGAAAATACGTCTTCCATATTTTTATGTGGAAGACATTTTTCTTTTACATAGATGCACGTGCAGTACACACACACACACACACAGATACCCAAAGGCACTCATTCATGTATCCATTGTGAGGCATACTGTAAATGCTTATAGCTCTCTGTTTCCCCAGCAAACATCTAAGAAAACACAGATGCATATTGCACAAAAAGCAGGAATGCAGATACTCCAAAACAAACAAAAATAAAAGCGTCTACACAATTTATATCTCTACTCAGACTCTCTACGTATGTCCTCCCTGCTCTGGGCTCTTGCTTCATGTTCTTTTCCCAGCATGTACCTGCTAATCTACTATTATCAGTCACCGTGACCTGTGATCTATGATCCTCTATTATTACTTTCTTGAAATGTTAAGCACGGTTTGCATAGGGATAATATTACATTGTAAGCTTATGAAATTAATCTCCAGCCTTTTAAGTTTCGGGAACTATTTTCATGCTGTATCTTGAACCAAAATATTTTTGCTGCCTTCAGTTTTTAGAACATCAGGAAGACACAGAAGAAATACACTTCGAGGACTCAATTTTTCCCCCGCATGGTTCGCAGCTTTCAGGCATTAGCAGGTAATGTTGTGCTAAACACTGACGTTTCTTTTTATTTAACTGTAACAATAACATGTACGCAACTGTATATGAACTTCATTACAAAGCATCACTTTCTGTGACAGTTGCTCTGAAAATGAAGACATTCCTGAATAAACGGATGATGAGGTTATCATTTTGTGCCAAGTGATCAGTCAGATAAGCCTGGAATCCAGACGAATTTCCAGAGCTAATGTTTGCTCTGGCAGATATGTCTGACCCCGCTCCCAATTCAGACAGCTTTCTACTCCCAGTAGATCCGGTTGGGCCAATCACAACTGTTTATCTAAAAGGGTCATTTGTTGCGCTGCTCCGATTGGTTGTAGGCAGGGTCTGATACTAGCAATCGCCAAATGCAGGAACATTTTTGGCACTGGCAGTTAAAATCAATTTTCCACTTTGGTCAGAAAAAAGTCAGAAATGTGAATATCTAGATGTTATAAAATGAGGATAGATACAAACCATTACGCATGGACAGGAGTTAAATGTCCAAAATGTTACATGACATAATAGGAACAAACACATGGATACGTGTGATTGTTTGCTTACATCTCTACTGCCCATTGAATATGGGCCTCACTTTGTTTCACTCACTTTTGCAATCACTTTTACAGTTTGACATGATCAGACGTCCCCCTTCTGCTCAGCAGGAAACTGAAAATGACTTCCACATGCAACATGTGACTGATGGTGACAGAGAGTATTGTTTCTGCTGCCCAGCTCACGTGCTCAAGTTACATGCTGGGAAGTCACAGAAAGTGGTCTGAGGAGTGTGATTTGATTGTTGGTATTGATTCACAAACCCAAATCATACACATAACTGATTTGATGTGAGTAGGAAAGTATTTCCAGTTAAACCCAGATTTTGTCAGATGCAAATTTATATCTTTTGTAAAAATAAAAAAATTTAAAAAACCCAAAACAATTTCTGCTTTATATCTTTATATCATATTTTATAAACCTGCAATGTTTTAAACAGTTATTTCATTCATATTAATAATCTTTTCTTGTCAGTTTATTAGGAGTAAACCCACATGTATGGTCATTTAGTGTGGATTTTCTCTTAAAAGCTCAGTTTCTCCCGAGTTTTGGATGGTGGGTGGGTGGGAGTGGGGTTAGAAATATTTCCCTGTCCCCGGGTGTGCGCGATGCTGTATTAAAGCCATATTTCGCATCAGACTTGGCAGATATATGGGGTGTCTTAAACAATATGAACTATGTGTTAAGAAATAAATTGCTTACACCACTAGAATCCTTACAGGAACACTTCAATCCAGACCCCCAAGACCATCCAGATCATTATTTCTTGTACATTTTCTCCGGTGCAAGCAGACATGGGTACTGATTGTAATAAAACACACTGTGTGGAAGAGGGGGGTTGTGGGAAGGCTACCGTGACAGTGACAGCGCTGTGTGCCATTCATCTTCTTCATTTACACTCCAAGACTCCGGTGTTCTCAGCCGTGCCTGTATTTAATGTGCTGGTTTCAAGTCACCGTTGTTTTATTTTGAAAATGGTTCATTTTAAGAGAGTTGCCGTATTTTCCTTTACCATCTGTCTTTCTGTGTGAGTGTGTGCGTGTGTGTGTGTGTGTGTGTGGAGAGAGAGAGAAAGAGGTGGAGTACCTCCCCTCTAAATTGCTGAGATGGGAAGCACGGAGGCCCATTTTGGGGTTTTAGTGTGTGTGTGTGTGTTTCCCTGTGAGCTAACGCTTGCTTCTGATGCATAAATCTACTCAACAAGCTTTGGATAGTAGCAGAACCTGGAAGACACAAACACACACTGTATACAGTTACATCTAATAGATCATTTAAAACTCACAATTTCCAGAGAGCTCGTCTCCGGCTTAAAAGTGTACTACAAGACAGATGTAGCATTCACTTAAACAAAATAGAACTATGTTGTCTATAAAAGTCTGCCGTAAGATGATTGTAAATATTAAATTTATCGTTTCCTGTGCTACATACCATGCGCTCCTCAGTGTGGGTGACATATTTTTCATTTGATTCCAGCTCTTGAGCTTTCAACTGAAATAGACTCTCTTGCTGCTATATTTGAATGTGTCTAGTTTTACCATGGTGATCAGCGGGGAAATTAGAGAAACTCACTGAAAGTGTATCATCTGCATTTTTAAATTAAACAATCCATGGATGATTATTTATATAGTGTACAAAAGATCAGGTACTATATTCAAACATCATCCTGAAGTGAGTCACATACTACCTGTGCGCACTGCAGTGGTATTTTCAGCATCATTTGGCCATTGTTTTCCAGCATCATCAGACCCGCCTTTTCAGGATGTTTGTTTAGTCTGCATCAGAAGAGTCTCCCGCTGCAGGCCGTTCAATAGTATCCAGGTTTAAGAGACTTCCACGTTCGCATCAGTTTGCTGACTGGAAGCTTCCTGTTTGATATGAACAGCAGGTACAGTATATCTTCCCAAATATCTGATATCTGCACCAATTTAACTTCTTACTTTATATATTGAAATGATGGCACATTCTCAACAAGTGTTGACTGAGTTCAGTTGCAGACCCAATTTGTGTCTTAACCACAAAACCAGTGACAAAACATCTTTCTGTTTTACTGTCCTACATCGTTAAATGTGTCCAACCTCCTCATGCATTTTATTCAAGTGATCTATTTATCTCATATGCCAGGATTCTCCTTTTTTGTGCAAAGATGATGAGGCTCATAAAAGATGATTAAGCAACACTGGTAGAAGGTGGTTCATCTAGACAATAGCTTTCCATTCTTTATTGCCAAAGTTAAACATGCTTTAGCTCACAAGCTGCATTCATCTGTGCTGAAAATAACTGGTACCAATCCCACTCTCCTCGTCAGATCTCAATCCCCCCAGAGATATAACACTCGCCTGTCTAATATCTATGACTCCAGCCGCCCACGCTTACTCACCAAATAGCATTGACTAATGTCGAACACCATCCAACACCCCCAGCGCGTGTCCCAAAGATTTTTACACCCTGACACTGAGCCTAAATTCCAAAGCAGCGCTATTATCCTTGCTGTCAAACGGCAACAACGGCTCTTGTTTTATGACGTTTGCTTCAACCTCTGCCGTCAAAACCGGTGTGATGCTTTGTAGTGTCTAAGACGTTGCCCCTGGCTACAGGTGATCTTGACCAAGAACGACCATGAATGAATGAATGACTGTTGCAGGTCTTGTGAAGCTGACAATCTAGGTCTAACATTTTCCTATGTATGTCTACAAGTTTGTAGCAGAAAGCCTGCTTTACAAACTGGAGACATGGAGCTTAAACGAAGACGTGGGCATAAATCGTGCAGGGAGGGTCTAATGAAGCAATCATTTGAGTTGGATTATGGGAAATGTATATACATGTACAGTAGCTGAGCTATTTTTAATAGCCAATGGCTTTGGATAGAGACTCATCATAAATCATAAATCAATTCATTGTGAACTGTTTAAAATATAATGGTTAAAATTTAAATAGCAAGTGCTGTAATAGATGTTCATTTATCTTTGAAATGCATTTCACATTTTCAGAATGACCTTTGACTGACACACTGAGTAACAGAAGTTAGTGGAACAGCAGTGACGTCAGGACTTAGCTAGCTATATAGGGCTGATGTTTGTGGAAAACTTGACATTCTGGACGTGTTTCATCTAACACCAACAGTAATGTGAAGCGTGGAGGGGTAGGTAACAGGCAAGACGGATTGTTTGGCCACATTGCAACAGCAACTAATCCAAGTATCTCCCTCCCACTCGCTTTTTTTCTACCTTCAACATGCGCCTACATTTTCTTCATTTTCTCCTTCTCAATTATATAAACTGTGCCCTTATCATTTGTCCCCTGTCCTCTAATTCTCTTCCCCTGTGACATTTTGAGAAAACAAAAGGGAAAGAAAGAAAGTAGGAAGAGGAGCAGCAGCAGAAAGACACTCTAGTCACCTCAGTGACATGCTCTCTCCAGACCCGCGGGCCTATTTCTTTCAAATCCTGCCAAAACTTTTGAAGAGGCACCCTTTTTCTCAGCTTATAAATCACCTACCTTTTCACTCCGTCAAAAAGAGCACACACACTCACTCACACACACATACTGTAAGTAGACATACACACAGCATACACACACCTCTCCAGGCTGCAGACATTTTGGCAGATCCCCGCTGACAGACAGGTAAGGAGATCAGAGCGGGGTGAATGATGGAGAGGGAGGCAGATGGAAGAGGGATGGAGGGGTGAGGGGTAATCAAATGAATGACAGAATACAGGTGTTTGGGTTTGCTAGACAACCTCTCAGCTGCCTCTACTCCCTCCGGGAGCCGATGGTATCAGACTACTCCGTCGTTATTGGCCGCCAGTCTCAAGAAGCCAGACAGCAAACTTCGGTTGGGAGTGGAGAAATGATAAACCGAAGAGGCATAGAAGAAGGAGGAGAAGGAGGAGGAGGAGGCCAGGGGGAGAAAGAGGTGTTTGACAAAGAATGGAAGAGCGAGTGCTCCTCTTCAGGAATATCCCTCCCTCTGTTGCTAACATTTGGCTGAACTTTCAGATGGGATCCTCCCTCATGACTACTCCTCTGTAAGATCAAACTGAGAGAGAGAAAGAAAAAGAAAGGGAGAGAGAGACAGAAGACTGGAACAAGAACGTGCACTAAAGGAGATGGCCCAGAGAGCTAACATTCAACACAGAGGATGGAACAGATTGGGGTGAGGCCAGTATAGTATCATGATCTGATAGGGATGTTTGGTGTGGTGGTCGGTGAGCAAATTTGGTCAGGAAAAAAATTATTAGCAGGTTTTGCAATTTTCCTTTCAAGGTAGGCTAAACGTACAGGTGAAAACAAAAATAAAATTTTGTTTTGCCATTAGATTGACTAGAAAAGCAACATTGCAATGGTCGTAGAAATGCATTCTGACAAATCTGTCAACATGAGAAAGCTTATTCTGAGTGAAAGTTTCTTGCTGCCTTGAGTTACTCAGTGTCTGCAAAGTCAACACTTTAAAAGAAGAAAGAAGAGGTGCAATGGTGTTTGGTCACCGTTGTTGGCATATATGGTCAGCTTCCTTGGAAGGTCACAGAACTCCTGGAATCTGTAAGTTTGCTCTTGGAAATTGTAGCTTCAGTGCTCCGACGCCTAAAATCCACTGACTCAGGCTGCGCCGCGGTTGGCGGAGCTAATCGTGGCCATTATATTCGGTGTTTGTTAGTTCTCCAGACGCGGCCGCAGAGCGTCCCTCTCCTCTCTGCAGAGAATAGGTAACAGGTCTGTTTTTGACGGATGACGCGTCCAGCAGCACAGAGCAGATCATAAGAGGCAGTCGGGAAGTCAGACACAGGACGGCAACGAGAATCCGAACAATTTGAAAAATAAAACACCATGCCACCACAATAAACACAGTTAAAACAGACACAAAAAGTAATCATTTAACTACGTAGCCTACTTAATCATAGTAAAAGCACAAAAAGCAAACAAATTAACAAGAAGTCAGTAATGTGGGGCAGGCTGCACGCTCCACTGTTTAAACGCTTTCAACGTGGCCCAGCCCTAACGTGCTGTAGCCGGAGTTGGTGGATTCCTGGTGCAAGACTAATGCATGTACCATACAAAAAGTGACAGTATCCCCATTTTTAAAATGCATTCTGTCAGGCCTACAGGGGATAACCTAAAAGCACAAATCCTTGGATGGAGATCAGGAAGGCAGTGGGTCACCCAGGGAGAGGCTATGGCAGCAGGCCTTTCGCCTCACCTGTGAGTGTGGTCGTTCTGGATGGGTATAAACACCTAGCTGTGCCTTTAAACACAAGTTAGTAGTTGCTGCAAAAACCTAAATGGTTACTTGAGTGAAGGCACCATAGAGTGAATATGAATAAGAGTCTAAAGGAGAGAAGTCAGGGAAGTCTTGTTGATTCTTTCCTCTTGTTATAGCATATAAAGCCATCACCCTGTACTGCATACCATTATGTAGATAAGGAGGAAACTGTTTAACTGCACAGGGATAGTTGGACAAAATCATCCGGCATAACAAGAACTAGAACATTTAGCTTGAAGAAATCAATTTGGATAAAATATTGACCCCAGTAAAGATTAGAGACATAAACAGGAGGGAAGCAGGATACACATAATCCCCTTTTCATTCCATTTTTCTTTGCCTCTATATTTCCTTTCTCTCTGTTGAATGTTAATTCTTTTTTCTGCAGTACACCAAAGCTCACAATGGATAATCTGTATGGTAATAGAACTGCTTGAGCCTAACTTAACACATAAATGTGTCAGAAACTCAGTCGGAATACAAAAAAAAGAGAGGGAGCACATTAAAATGAATCCCCTGGTCTCAAAAACCCTGCCATGCTATTCAGAGGTATTCATTTCTAATTCCATATTTTCCGTGTTCAGATGTTCAGGAAAGAGGACTAATAGCTGAAATTATATTTGGTAATAATTCATGCCGAGTGGACTCCCTTTGAGCACTGGAGGGACCCGACTCTAATTCATCAGAAGGAATCAGATAACAGCTCTGTGATATCCGTGTTTTAAAACATCTGCCGCTTGCTCAACGTTTCATCAGGGAACATGTTTAAAAAAAATATGACCAGAAAATCAATCAGACCACAGCAAATGAATAGGTGTCAACACATTCCACGCTACTGATGAAAGTGTTATGTCCATTTCTCACGTTTATGCAGGCAGTTGGTAGAAATGTTTCATATTTCACTCCAATGTCACATTTGCCAAGACAAATATATGGGAGTCTCATTTACAAACAATTAAGGATGCCCATGCATCACCTGGGTAAAAAAAAAAGTTCTTTCCAAAATGTCACGAATACTTATGGACATTTTCAGCGCTGAGAAATAATGCAACATTCTGGACACCAGTGACCTTACTTTTTTAGAGGAAAGTTTCAAAGTGGAACTTCTCCTCGCATCTCCAGAACATCTTTACCACACACCACACTTTGAAAGGTGTCCACTGGTTCTTGCTACAATAAACATGAATTCCAGTGGAAAATGGCAGTTTGTAGCAGTGACAATGCTAACTGGGATAACATCCAGTGAAAAATGACCTGTGTGTTTCCCAAACAATAAACAGGCAGAAAAGGTACAGATGATCCCCTCACACAAGTAAAGTTAGCAGAACAAAAGTGTTTCTTGTCAAAGAACTTTCCACCGTCTCTCCTGCCTTTGACTGAACTGTTATTAATAGCTGGTTCTGCACTCTGATGTTTACCTCTTGGAGTGGATTTTTTTCAGTCTTTTGTTATTTGTACAGTTTATTGCAGAAAAAACTCTTTATGTTGATCTCCTCATAAGCTGTCAGTCAAAATGGTTTGTATTCTACCCCCACATGCACGTTTCCCTTAGAATGACCTCTCTTGGAAACCCGTCAATACTGTGAGACTGCATTAATGGCAAGTATGTCATTTTATATGGCAGCATTACAGCCTAATGTGCTACGTATGGTGAAGCTGGGTCCCAGTGCCAGTGAATAGTGTAATGAAAGCCAGGTAAAGTGTATGAAACTAAGCTCTCAGTGTGACTACAGCACAGAGAAACATGACAATATGTATTGCAGGGTTATAGCAAAGTCTGTTGGGGCAGTAATAACGCCAGGACAATTATATAGCTACAGGGACATATACAATATAGGCGCTTTGTGGGAACACGGCATCACAGAGAGGAAGATTAAAATAACAGGAAATTCAAAAAATATGTTGAGGCGGATAGATTACAGTGTTTCGGCATTATCACTGAATCACTAATCCAAGCTGCAGTGAAACAAGGGGTGCCTGCAGTTGTGTGGTAAAAAAAAAACAGTAAAGAATGTGAACAAGATACTACATAGAACTATATTCTATCAGGAAAAAAAAGAAACAAATTATATCCTGAATTGGCAAAAATTAATTATGCACTTTGATGATTATGGCCAATAGGAATAAAAGGGAAATAATGAGGGGGGAATTTATTAAAGAGACTTTGTTTTGATTGTCCTCATTTAGAAGTGCTGCGTGTTTAAAGGGGGAAGAGGTAACAATGTGGGGGCACCTCCTCCTCCTCCAAAGCCTGCTTTATTAATAAGTCATGAGCATTGATAATGAAACCATTGAGATATGCCTCATCACAGGGAGATCTTGTCTGTTTGCGAAGGATGACACAGAAACTGTGGAAACTTGTGTGCATCTCAAACAATTTACGTGGGATATTTCTGTGCATTTCTACAATAGAGTTTAGTCTACAGATTCACGTATGAACAAATCTGATTGGTGGATGAGTGTGTGTGTGTGTGTAGGAGCTGAGCTCCACCCTCAGTCAAATATGCATAGGACAGAGAAGCCAGCACAACCATAAAATATTTTGTGATCGTGTGGATACCAGATTATAGAGAAAATCAAGCTTTTTTCAAGGAGTATATTCAAATTTAAGTATGTTTCTAACCTTGAAAGCATAACTGTTAAAATTAAGAATTTTCCAAACTTTCGAAACTTTGCACAAATCCTGAAGATTTTACAGAAACCCCTACCATCTCCTCAAATTAATATTTAGGCAAAAATATGCACAAAATATCCATAACATATTCACAAAACAGCAAAATATCATCTAGATAAAAAAAGTTCATTTATTTTTTATTGTCTAAATGGATTCATTTATTGTATATATATAATTGTGGTTTGAAAATGTTATGATTTAACTTACTTTCAAAAGCGGTTGATTAACATACATTGAAAACCTAATTCCACAGAAACATGTTTCTTTTTAAAAAAGTCCCTGAAACAAAACATTTTTAAAAAATTACATTTAAATAAAATCTGCAATATGTTCTTTAAGAACTCTTAAAATGTTTTTTAAAAAAAACCCCCGGAAAAGCCCAAAAAAGTCACTAAAACATGCTAGCAGGGAGTTAACGGGAGAAAGCTAACAGTTTTCATAGAAGCTTATCGGCCATTTTGTTAACAGAGCTGCTGTAGTGTCATCACTACATCATGTTTCACTAAAGCTGTGTCACAATTCGGATACTTCCATGCTTATACTTGTGATTTTGAGAGTAAGTAAGAGCCTAGTGCACACTAGAGGATTTTCAGATCTTAACTGATTTTAAAAATCATGGGATACCACAGACACTGATTTTTAATATTTTAATCTTCAGAACAGATATTTTAGAAGGCAGAGGATACTTTTAAGTTTTTTAATGTTTTAAAATTCAGATTTTAGATGTGTCTTTAAGGTTTTTTATACTCATTTGTTGAAATAAAGTTTTTATAGTGTCTCATTACCTTTATCTTTGACTAGTTTTGCACTCACGAGGGCGTTCAGTGGTATTAATAAGGGTCAGTTAATAAATTCTTGCTGTGGTCCTGTGACTGTGTTGAATCACGTTGGGCAAATCCATGCTGGTTACACCCCGGTGATGGACTGCCACTTCGCCTGTAGGTGTCAGCAGCTTCAGGGGGAGACTGACCACTGCAGCGGAAAGGTTCTTGAGGAAAATCACAAAATGATCATAAATGGAGACGCTGAGAAAATATGGACTTATAAACAAGAGAAAATAAGTACAACAGAAAGCGCATAAAAACTAAGATAACAACAGAATCAAAGAACAAGAAAAACTGAGACAGGAAGTGATGAACTAAAACTGAAAATACAAAAAAACAAAACATATTTATGACACAATCAGAACCTAGAATCAGCCGCCAAACACCCAACTTTAGTATGTATAGATGACTTGTCAACCTCAACATCACAGCCTAAAGTGGGAGACCAAACCTACATATGTTCCTCCATAAAGTAGACTGTTTTCTTGCATTATGGGGTAGATTTCTTGAAATGCAAGAGCATTGGTTTAGTTTCAATGGTGGAGGGGACTCAGATGAAGAGGAGGGTCTCAGGGTCCTCCCCCAGAAAATTTTAAGCATTGAAGACTTAATTTCCTGCATTCTGGGGAAAATGTCTGCAGCAGATTCTGCCTTTTCTGTCTCAATTTATAGCGGAAAAGTCTCAACTTCTCAGGGAAACACAAAAACTTCAGGCAGCATGTGACAACTCAAAATGCAGACCTGATTCAGTCTTCCCTCCTCTTTTGTGTCTTTTGCATGTGGAACGTTTTCACCTCAAATAAGTTCATTTTAATTTAAGTAGTAAACTCCTGGACTTTAAAAGCTCCTGTGCAGCAGGTTTTCTGCTCATGTTTAAAACTTTCTGCACATTCAGAATCTGTCCCACATATCTTTGTCCTGTTGTCTGACATGTTGAAAAAAAAGTTGTAATATTACGAGACTGACGTAATCATTTAATAACAATTTATATTAATTTTTTCGGTCCACCACTCCTGTACTCTGCTGCGCTTATTGCTTCACTGGAATTATCCCCTTTAGACCGTTGCATGTGAAACTGTGCATGTGAATTTTCACCACAAATCCACACACATGTTAAGTTCAGCAGCTCTGGTAAAATGCACCTAAATTTCCCAAACAGAGCCACGCTGCGCCTCAGGTTTTAGATGTTTGTACTGAAAAACTCTACACAACGACATGACTCGTCACCACTGTCTGGACTCACAGCGCGAGGTGCACTTAATCACTATCACAGTGCACGTCAGTGTTGCAGCTGGGCAGCTGAGTTAATTTGCACTGAGTGTCTGACGGCGCCCTCATTTTGCGTCCTAGGCAACCGCCTATGTCACCTACGGCACGAGCAAAATACCTGGATACACCCTTAAGCAAAAACTCGAAGTTAGCACTACTTCTAATCGCTAATGTCTTCATTGCACAGTAAAAGTTTGAGGTGGATTAGATTAATTCTCTAGGAGGAATTTTTTATGGTATGGAGCTTGTAAATCAGAAAAAATATTATTAAATTCAAAATGTCGGGACCCGTTTGACTCATAAATTTTCATCTCCTCTGATGTGTGTGACTCATGAGTGTTCGAGCATGTGAGAACTAGATTGCTTCAGTTCCTTCACATGTTTCAAGGTAGGAAACAGATCTGTGTAATGAAACAATGCATCTCTTTTTCAATATGTATAAATTCAGCTGTGATTAACATTTGATTTTTTAAATTTTTTTATTAAATTAAAGTTAGTTAATAAATCACTTATTTCTCCATATTTTTTTCAAATACTGAATGACAAAGTGACATCACTGACCTGGGATCAGTGTTGTCTCTTTATAGACTCCTTAACAGTTCATTTTTTAAAAATCCTCCAAATATTGATTTACTGATTTTCAGTTTAAAGAGTTATGTTTAGCTTTTAGGGCTTAAAAGTCAAAATTTATTAAAAATTAGTTTAATAAATTCATGAATAGAATTTTTAGCTACCCCATGTTGAATTACCGCCAGTAATTTTACTTGTTTTTATTTAATTATTTTTATTTTAACATTACCCCACATCATGCAATGGTAAGCACTGTCGCCTTACAGCAAGAAGGTCGTGGGTTCAAACCCTGGTTTCCCCGGCCTTTCTGTGTGGAGTTTGCATGTTCTCCCTGTGTCTGCGTGGGTTCTCCCCGGGTGCTCCAGCTTCCTCCCACCATCCAAAGACATGCAGGCTAGGTTCATTGGTGTCTCCAAAACTGCCCTCTGGTATGAATGTCTCTAAAATTGTCCTTAGGTGGGAATGTGGTTGTTTGTCTGTGTGGCCCTGCGATGGACTGGCGACCTGTCCAGGATGGACATCGCCCGATGTCAGCTGGGATTGGCTCCAGCACCCCGCGACCCTGTATGCATGATAAGCGGTTGATGATGGATGGATGGATTACATTGTACTTACATTGTACATATACTTAATAATAATCTTAATAATCTTAGCAAAGTCATTACATTTAAAACAAAACGACAGCAAAAGAACAACCACAACCAATATTTTTTTTAATTAGAATTGCAAAAAATATGATTTGGTCTATATATCATAACAGTATTTTTTAAAATTATTTTATTTTAATTGTTCAAACTGTGTAAACGTTATATGTTATATGTGTTTTTGTTTGGTCTCACAAAAAATCATTTTATAACCAACATAATAATATATAATATGACGGTGGCAGTCACCGTGGTGAAGAGCATCTCAACAGCCAAGGTGAGGCCAAAGAAGAAGTGATGACACTTCCTGTCAGCCATGTTTACTTCCTCAGACTACCAGCTGTCAGTCACAATAATCAATCATTAATAAAACCTCATGAGACTGGGAGGCTGTGTTTTATTGGCCGCTCTGCTGCATGTCTTTCATCCAACACCTGTCAGGAGGAGGTAACGATAGTAACCTGCTTCTCACAGCCAGCTGTTCATCACTGTTTGTGTTAAACAACAGTAGAAGAAGAAGAAGAAGAAGAAGAAGAAGAAGACTGGTGTGAACAGGCAGTGTAAATCAATTCAAATGATCTTCCTATGCTGACAGGACAGGAAGCTGTGTGTGTGTGTGTGTGTGTGTGTGTGTGTGTGTGCGTGCGTGTGCCTGGAGACAATAACTAGGCCCATGCCTCTTGCCGCTTGTGTGTACAGCTGGTAGATGTGTCTCACTTCTTAAGCGGCCGCTAATCACACAAATTATTGCTTCCAATTAGCACTGTGGTAGTAATTAATTCCCCCACTATCACATCATTTAGCATGCTTTCAAACCATGACACCTGTTTTCCCCAATTCTGCAACCCCTGTTTGTTTATTCTATAGACATTATTTGCATTAAAAGGTTTAATGAACAGTTTATGCCATACACCAGTGGTGTAGGGATGTTTTGAAGGCACCGAGGGTCATGGACAATGGGACTACAAAGCAGTGCTGGGGAAGACTCCCACTGCGAGAGATCCTTACAGTAGTACTGACTGCACCCTCCCTTCCTCTTCCACCTCTCTAATATGGATTAATAAAGTGATAACGCTCTTTGTTAATTAATATGAGCTTGCAGTACTAATTACTTTGCTGTACGACAAGCAAGCTGTTGAACCCGTGAAGGGAACGGTGTCAGATCGGGCTGGCGATGCTACAACGCTGGGGCTGTGTTCTGACTAGTAATGGAGTACGGAGGGCAGACTGAGGGAGAGAGAGGAGATGGAGTGAGTGAGGTTTGTGAATAATCATAATGCAATCAAGTAGCTGTGATATTCATAAGAGCTGTTGAATATGCAGAAGAAGACAGGCCGCGCCAGTCAACAGTCAGTGGCAGGCCCACACACACAGTACAAAGCTGTGGAGCAGAGCAAAGGCGAGCACATAATAGAGCCGTGGATGCTTGTGCTTTACAGCTGGCCAGAAAGGAATCGCCAGCTCTCAGCAGTTTCATTTGCTAGATGTGACATTTCTTGCAGTTTTAATAATGCGAATGGGCCAAAGCTCTCTCTAAAACTTATGATACTTCGATGAATTTCAGCTAAATTAAATGCCAAATTCTTTGTTTGAACATATACTATCAAATAGCACCATCAGCAAAATGATTTCTGTGTAGGCTAATGGAGGCTGGGATTTACATTTGATTGTTCAGATGACAAATATGGAGTTAACAACAGTAGTATTAACCTCTTTGAGATCATACTGATCAACTGACTAATTACAGAACATATGTATGTCATAATTTATAGAAGGTAGGCCTTCTGGATACTGTATATGTTTAACAAGCTTGCATGGACAATGAACAGTTACACCCTTTGAAAAACCTAATTCTAAAATACATACAGGAAACAAGTCCGCAATAGTTAGTGCGTCCGCAGAGGAAATACAGCTCGGAGACAAGGCCATGGCTCCAGCTGGGGACAGTGACGTCATGTTCTCCGAATTGTTTTCTTATCTTTTCCTTTTTTCTAGTGTGTTTTTACAACCTGCAGGGATTTTACAATTTAAAACTTAGATATATGCATTTAAATTTTGACTACTTTTAAGCCAACGAAATAATAAATAAGTAAATAGAAGCTTCAGCTTCCTAGAATTTCAACTGTGGCAGTGTGGCATCATACATAATTTATCCTTAAAAAAGGTTTACAGAGGGTATAACTCACCAGAACTAATAAACTCCAAATTTTTTTGTTAAATCATTTGCTTTTTTGGTTTCTGGTCAAAGTTATATAACAATGGTGATGCTGGTGCATTGGGGGTCTCCCGAGTGCAGTAAAATCCTGGTTACAGCCCTTGTTGGAAAAAAATGTTTTTTTATCTAAAATGAATCTGCTTATTTATATGTTAAAAAAGTATTATGTAGAAGCTATAAGCTGCAAAGCTTACCCACGACTGTTTTATCATCTTCCTCTATTTTTCCTATTATATTTCAAGTCAATATCCACCACTGTGCACACAAAAAAAATATTTTTTAATATTTTTAATTGAAGAGAAAGAGATCCCTTCAGGACAGAAGTGTGTTACTTTGGGAGTCCTCTTTTCTGAGCAGTGCAATCCAAATGTAGCCTTTAGTGGTAAATGTCAGTGAATGTGAGCAGGGACATGTAACTTTTCCTTGTATTACATGAACATAGAGGCTCGATCCTCAGCTAGATTGTTGGTTTCATAACACCAAAGTCTGTTTCCTTGCACACTCTTCCCCCTACTGGTGTAAATCCATAATCATTGGAGTTAACCATATGTTGTGTACACATTATCATATTGATATCTGTTATCTATTATTCATGGAAACATGTTTTGAAATTGGTATTCAAAATAAGATGTTGTATTTTGGTTCTGCCAGGGCTCACAGGGAGCAGATATTGCAGCTATTTAGCTGCATGCACAGTAAGAGCAACATAACTGTACTTCTTTAATACCTTCTGCTGCTAACTGGTATTTAACCAACATTCAGAAAAAGAAGATCAGCTATAAACAGTAAGCTTTTTTTAGGTACTTAGGTCCTGAGTGAGGGATAGAATGATACGATTTTAAAAATTACATTATCTTTGGACTTCACAATGCCTTTGTCTCCTGCACAACATTACTGTGTATTTTCCTGTGCTATTACAGTCCTTCTGGAGGCAAGGGACAATTTTCAAGGTGGAGAGAGGACACAAGAGTGTGTCCTTGCTTCACGTTTCTCCAAATTAAAATCTCTTTGAAGTCTGAAGCAAAAATCACATTTAAGTGAAGAGGAAATAAAGAAGAGCAAAGCATTTATGTGCCATAATTTTTTTTATATGTAAAAAATGTATATATATTTACTTCTCAACTGCCAGTTGAGAAGTAAAATCTGATGTTTTGGGGGGTAACAATAGAAAAAAAATACCCTTACAAATGCCTTTATTATACTTATACTACTCAGTTTTTCACAAATAACTGTAGTAGGTCAGACCGTAACAGTCAAGCCGTAGGAACCAAGTTGCATCTCCCCCTGGCAGGCAGCTGCAGAGAGGAGGAGGAGGAGGAAGTGTTACTGTACTGAATGTAGCAGCAGAGGCAGTAACGCGCCTCTAAAGTAGGTTTGATGAGAATTAACGGCACTAGAAGACGACGATGTTTTTGACAATGGCTATTAAGAATTAATCAGGCCAGTGCTCAATAATTTATCGTGCTTCCCAAAGTCCCCCATTAATTTTTGATCCTCTCCGTCCCCGTCCATTATTTGCATGAAATTAAACAAAATTTTGAAATAATGTGTTGCTTGAGTGACAGCTTGTGAAGTCTTTATCACAAGCAAAATATGTCAGGCCTGTTGTTATCTGCATGTGAACGGTTGCACTCTAGGAGCACTGAATTAATATCGGGATCTTTGGCAGCACTGTATAATAACCCCTTAAATATCATGTCCAGAAGTCACTTTATTAAATATATTCTTTAATACATATAGTGCTCAAAATAAGTGATGTTCTGTAAATGGGATGCAACGATTTTACTTGACTGCAGTGTAAATCAATTTTGCGAAATGCTCTTCTGCAAGCACAGTAAAATGTTCTTGATACTAACGAGGTGAGCTTCCTTTTTGTGATGCACGACTGTATTTTTAAATTTAATTTTTTGACGGTGTGTTAAAGTCTGTGTATGTTCATGAACAGCCCTACCAAAAAGAAACAGAGAGGTTTGCTGAGTGTTAAAGAATTTATTGACAAACATCTTGAAGGTGCTGTGTTTTATAAGCTTCGAAGGTCTGCTTGTGAAACCTTATATTCTTTTCTATACCCACCACTGGATTCCTTTGATTTATGTAGTATATGCATTTTTAGCGGTGGTGCGAGAGGAGAGGCATAAGGAGATAGGAGAGCAACAAAACGACATGAGAGGAGCAGGCGAGATGGGGGGAGAGAAGAAGAGATGTTGACTCTCAGTAGTAGTGAAAGATAAATCACGTTTTTTCGTCAAGACACTGTATTGAAGAAAAAGAAACAGTGGAAGTAGGCTAAGCCATCATGGCTGTCTTTTATCAGAGACAAAACTAATACCCTTGATTTAAAGTAACAGCAGAGTGGTCATTAGGGTATTATACGTAGCCTAAAGCAATGGTGTCAGCTTCCCTATGCTAATGGGCCCATGCCCTGGAAAAATTAGCATGGAGCTCTCTGGGGCACAGAGGAGATCACCTTGCTCTCCACTGTTGTTCTCATTAAATATAAAGAGTTTGCTCATTGCCATTTTTAAATCTGTGACACCTGCCATTACAAAGTGATTCCAAGTAAAATGACAACTTATGGAATCGTTTTAACTGACTTACTTGGAGAATTGCATTGTTACCAAGCATGGAACTGTGTTTTTTATTTTTGTGTTAACTGGTTAATTTTAAAGTTGTGTAACTTTTGCATGTGTGCGCTATTGCCTTAGATACTAATGTTTAAAGGCTCTGTATCTTGTGATGTAAACTCATCACAAGTACTCAAGTACTGTACTTTCCTTGAGTATTTCCATTTTTTAATACTTATTTACATTTAATACTTATTTACATTTAATACTTAGGTTAAAGGAAAGCTGCTTTTTCATTTGCACTGGACTCGTCCCTTCATACTATGATTGTCTTATTTCTTTTTTGATAAGCATTGATGTCTTCTCTTCTTACATGTTAGTATTATCATTAGCAGGAAAGCAGGGTTACTAATGCAAGGTGAAGGATAATGGACATTTGTGACTGTAAGATAAACTGTGCATGTGGTGTGAGCTTTCATGGTGCCAGCTGCATCGAGGGCTTCAGCGCTGCTTTGTTGCTGTCTGAGATATTGCCTGTCCTTGGTCTGTGGATTCTGTGTGGAAGAATGGAGTTTGGTGCCTGTGTGTGGTAAAAGTGTGTGTGTGAGTGTCTGTGAAGGAGGCCATGTGAATATGAGTTGCAGAGTGAATATAGATCAGTCTCCCAGAGGCTAAGTGAGATGGCTGCTGTAATATCCCCCAATTACACACAGATCAGCCCCTGACCAACCACCCACTCCTGTCACTGGTCATCACATACTGTACCGTGTGTGTGTGTGTGTGTGTGTGTGTTTGCCAGAGAGAGGAGTTTGGGAATGGAAGGGGTAAATGTATGCACTCTCAGTTAGTGGGCTGACCAAACCGTGGAAACCTAAATGTAAGATGGCAGCACTGATATATTGTAGCGCTCTATAATAATCAGTCCATTACAAGAAAAATGTGTGAATGCTTGTGTTTATGTGTGGATCTGAGGCAACGTCTGAAGCTTAGCGTCAGTGTGTTTGTGAGTGTACCTGTGTATGTATGCATACATTTGTATCTGCGGGTGCATTTATGTGTGCATGTTAGTGTGTGCATGTGTGAACAAACAGAACGATTGTACAGTGTTTGTACTGTATGTGTCAAACGTAAATACATTTAACAGTAAGGTGCTAACTGTGCGTCTGTGAATCTGGGAAATTAAGTGGAGAAAACAGTCACAGGGATGAGGGTTGGATTTGGAAACACATTTGCTGCTTGCATTTACATTTTACAGTTTACAGATTGTGTCATACTGGGGCTGGATGGGAATACAAATATATCACCACCAACCTCTCACTAAATTGTCTTAATCCCACACAATAGCAACAGAGAATAAGTAACCAACAATCGTTCGTCCAACCCACTAGCCCACAATACAACTGTGACAAACAAAGATGCTAAGCCAGCACAAGAGAATAAAGTGCCGTGTCCTGATGCATTTAATAAATATGTATCATTATATTTGTTGTTTATGATCATAACCACAACAATATAAGGTGCCTCATACTGAAGACATAGGAAAGAGGTCTGCACGTTCACATTCTGAGCCCAAGTGTGTGAGCAGGATGTCACTCTGTTCATGATGTTGATTTTTCTGTCAATGTCTATGTGTGTGTGTGTGTGTTTTTGTGCTCTCCTCTTGATCTGACCTGTAGGCACATTACCTTATTTCTGCTGAACTCACAAAGAGCTCTTTGTGATGCTGAGGTGATTACAGCAGAAACTGGACATTCTCACACACTCACACACACACAAGAGCAGAAGCTGCAGATCAGTCTGGGGTCTAGCCACTGCCAGTGTCTAATTGCTCTCCGAGGAGAAAGAGATGCTCGGAAGAAAACTGGCGCAGATCT
>JAPMOB010205854.1:0-12078 GCA_029875015.1 Lepomis gibbosus | reverse complement strand
AAGCTTACGTGCCGATCCATTGCACTGGTGAGTTTGTTTTGTTCCGCTAGCCTATATGCTAATGTCCGCCATTGTGTGCCTATTGTTGTCAATGTAAACAGCGCCTGTAGCTGCGGCCGCTGCTAACTCAAAGCTAACGGCTAAAGCGGAATGTCCTTAACTTACTAAAATGTCTTTAACGATAAAACGGCATATTTTTATTGTGGTCCGAAGTACTACCAGCGGTGAGTGGAGTAGCTCAGTCAGGTTATGAAACAGTGTTTTATGTAGAGTTTTAAAGTGATTTACTAACCGTTGTAGCCTAACGGCCCTAATGTTACGCATTGCATTTGATACATGCAGTTAAACTTATTCCTGTGCCTGGTGTTGTTCTTTCACTGTTGTAGTTCAACTTTTTGGCTTCAACGGGCAAACCTATGATCTTCTGATGTGGTCTAATTCCAAACATCTCGATACATTGAATATTTACTACTAACAGGCAAATTTGGTAATTATCCCTTTATAGATGTGGCCAGCCATTGAGTAGCTGGTTACACTAGCCTACTTATATGGCAAATGTTTTCTATAAAAGCTAGCTAGTGAATAAGACTGGGCAGTTGATTTCAATATATGTTAACAGCTAGGAAGCTGTGCTGCTAACTTATGTAGCTGACATTAGCTAAATCAAGTAGCCACAAAAGCCATCTACCTAGCTTGCTTATTGTGGCTCATATTTATAAGCTAACTGGTGAATGAGACTGGGCAGAAGACGTTATACCAGGAAGACACTGGCAAGAAAATAGTGCAGTTGTGTAGCCAGAAAGCTAGTTTCTGGCACTAAACCTTTCATTTAAACATAAATACATGAGTCGGCTGCAGGAAGAAGCTTTTATGTTAAGACAAGCGAGAAAACGATTGTTATCTTCTGAGTTTTCACCTCAGTCATCCAATGAACTTTCTGTACATCACCAAAGATCCTGTAGGAGGGATGTTAATACTACAGCTCCCCAGCGGGAATTCATCTGTTACCTTGTGGTCTTACATGATTTAATTATTATTATTATTCAGACTGCAGGACACAGTTTTCCTCTCCAGTGAAACCTTCGTAGTTATCTGTGGAAAAGAATCTGCCCATGTCGTCTTTTGAGTGTATTTACAGTCCACTGTATCAAGTGCAGTAGAGGGAGGCCGGCCACTTTCTATCTCCTGTAATGAGGAGGCCTAATAATTTGAAATGGTGGTTTTGGGATGTGTGTATGTGTGTTGGGAAGGAGGGGGGGGGGTTGGGTGAAAGCTGGATCTAAGATTTCCCTTTCTTCGTATAATGCCTCCTTTGTTGTGACTGCAGATTAGAGACTGGAACTGAACTCACAAAATACCTGCTTTCCCCTGAGTGAGCTGCCTGAAAGCTCACTTTTATTCCTCGTACCTTTGAAATATTCCTCTCGAGGCAGCTTCGGCAGCCGTCCCGAGCCGGACCGCTTTCATCTGCTGATTTGGTGGATGTCGGCGGCTCGCACTCAACCACCTGAATTAGCCTGTCCATCTTGACGACAATACTGCCGAATCTTCTTTGATATACGAGCCGCTGCCTGCTGTGATAGGAAATCTTAACCTGTGATATGTGTAAAATAAGCTCAGGTTTGAACAATCCTAAATACTCCTAGTCTGACTTAAAACCCAAGTCGACCTGCAACTTCTCTGCCCCGTCATGGTTAAATCCTAACCCTAAACCAACAGTCCTTCAATAGCTGGGAAGCCGCAGCCTACAGTAGGCTATAGTGTTGGTAAAAGACAATCCACATTAGTGCAAATCTGTTTTTAGATCCAAAACCCAGTTTTACAGATTTTTACAAACAGACAATATATGTCAACGTCAATACATCTACAATGAGCAAGACCACCAGATGCAGAAAGACCTTTCAGGTTTCTTTGGCCGGCAAAGGGACGGTTATGTACACTGTTATCACAACTGTTTAGAGCAGTGTTTCACCACGGGGGGTTCAGAGGATGACGCTGGACACAATATTTTTGGAAGGGGGGGTGCTGAGATACTTTTAAGGGGCGTTTGTTGGGGTGAAAGTTTTACAGTAAGTTTACACCAAAGATCCACGACAATAAGACTTTAAACTTCAACTACTTCCAAAAGTGGTGGTTTGTAACATTAAAACCTGCCAGTTTACTCCTCTGCGACTGGGCACGACGGCTTGTATCCAAACTCTTCTTCTCTTCAGTGTTTCTGGCAGCTGCTTGTGGCGCAGCTCCGTGCTGCCTTCACAGGAACGGAAAGTCATCTGTAAAACTTCAGCCACGTGGCGTTTACTTTGGAAACTGTGGAAAATGGACGCACTGTTTCTTGGTTTAACCGTGGTACATTGTTAATTTCTCTAAAGTATACACTGAACACCTTATTGCTATGGTAACACATTTACAGGAGGGATATTCCGTTGTTGAACTTCCCCCGAAAGCAACTTCGTCCAGCAGCTGATACGACACCAGCGAGTACAGTGAAGTGGACCCACCTGGCGCTGTGATTGGCAGGCGGTTTTTGGAGGGAACGTGGAGGGAAGACTAAATCACGTTTGACTCAGCAGGGATGATATTAAATAAGTTGATCTACAGGAGAAACATTTTTTAAAGAAATAAAGTGCCTGAGAGCCTCACTACATTATATTGTTATATTTCTGTAGTTTGAATGGTCATCTGGCCTCTGAATTTTGTTTCCCTTTATAGAAATAAAAACACTATCACCATAAAAAAAATGAAGTCTTAAATGCTCCTATTTTCTGGGGGAGGATGCCCAGACCCCCCAGTTATTAACTGCCACCTGCAAAAAACATTCTCTAGGTTGAAACGCCGTATCTGGGAGGACAGTCACTTTTTAATTAAATATAATTACTATTCACAAAGCTTTCTTCTTCACTGGGACAGTAATACATCTGGAGTTTGCCTATGTGCTTTTTTCATGTTTTTAATTGTAACAACAAAAAATATTAATAATAATCATTATTCCGGCACAAATAGTCAGCATATTTTTTTGATGGGGGGCGGTAAGGGATCAGGATAATGGATAGGGGGGCGCTGGCCCACTAAAGGTTGAGAACTGTAGGTTCTCTGTAGGAGTGCCACTACCAGATATAGGAATTATTTTATTCCACCAGCTTTTTAAACAAAAATGGGATTGGGCGTGTGACCATCTGAAGATGTGGAATGCTTCCCCACGTCTCTGCCTTTCTGTACTGCTTTTACTGATGGTTCTGGCGACATGTTAGAAAAATCTTTACCAAAGAGTCACTGGAATCGTGATTAATGGTCTTTACTTGCAAGGGTCAATGCACGCACTACAATGAATATAGAATTGAGTGACGAGAAAGGCAGTCTGTTTTCCATGATATACAGAGAAGCTGAATCTTTATCGTTATCACGTGTCACTTAAAGATCGACAGAAACTGTTGTCTAGATTAAGCCATGTCTTCAGTTAATATGGTTTGTGTTGACGTTAATGGAAGTCACTCCCTTGCTGTCATATTTATTTTTCATCAAATCATATAGTTTCTGATTGATAAAAGTTGAATTAAAACTCCCATTGAAGGTGTCTGATCCGGATATATGAAGAAACGGCTTTGAACATAAAAATGTGTTGCAGAATGAGGCCGAGAGCTCGCCTCCCGCTCAGCAGAGAGAGCCGGTCCTTCCAGAATTAGACTGCTCCCTGTTGATGAATGAAGACATTAATTGAAAATGGTCACTATAGGAGATCCCAACATGAGGCTGAGGGCCGTGCCAGCCAGATAAAGTGCTGAAAGAAAAATGAGACGCTGGGAGGAAAAATCGAGGAGAGGGAAGGGGGACTACAGGAGGGAGGGATGAGAGGGCGGAAGACAAAGGACAATGTGGGGATTGAAGGTGATCTCGCTTTCTGTTAACTGTTAGTGCCTCCATTCAGCACATGTGATGACTTTGGCAGTACCACTTTGGTCATATTCTCACGTCCAACTTACTTAAACTACAAAATGGCTTTAATGGCTTAAAATGCTCTTTGATTTCTATGTTGCAAGTTTTGGCTCCTTTTTGGGAGCGTAGTGTTCAAGTGATCAAGGTTACAGCTTGTCCTAAAGGGTTGCTCAAGTTTTCGTGACCTGGATCTCCATGAAGTCTGCTGAGTCTACTGTTTCATGTCCTCAGCCTGAACTACAGTTATTTTGGTGACATGTACTCTGGTGCCACCATGAGGATAACTTCCTCTTACATGTGCACACATTTCCATGACATTTCCTGGTCACCGTATACTCCACCGCCCTGCTAATGCACGCACGTACAAACAGGAGCGGCGTCTGAAACTACCACCGAGCAGCAGCACAGCCATTGATTTCTTTAAAAAGGCTGCAGAACACACACTGAAATTGTCATGATTGAACTCTCTCACACCGCACGAAGCCTTGAGATAAAAAGATTCAAATATCCACAACCCTCCATGATTCAGAACTGTCTACTCCGGCTCAGCTGGTTGGCTTTAAGTTGTGGGAGTACACAAAATAAAACTCCCTCCAAACATTGAGTGGAACCTCAGAGAGCAGCGCCGATCAACCTGGAAACAAATAAGATAATATATAAATGAACTAATAAAGGCAAATATTTAGAAAAACTACAAAGACACAGCAGCAGCGCCATTATTTCATTTCAAGTGACACACAACACAATAAATAATAGTGTTAAATTAGCTAATTTATTATTATTTTTTTATTAAATTAGCTAATTAACATGTAGAACACGTGTAGAATGACATGAATTACACAACAGTTGATCACTGATACTGAAGTGATTTATTTCCCACTAAATCCCCTCAGGACAGTGAAGTGTAGACATTCAGAACTTTACTAACGTTATGCATCAGGTTTGAGTTTGAACAGTTACTGTACTCTTTACGTCAGTTCTTTCTTTCTGGTACATTGGCTGGTGTGTTACCGAGCGAATGGATCACATACTGATAGTGAAACGAGTCATTTTGCTCGGGTTGCGCCTGTCAAATATATTTGCTTCACTGTGTTACAGCCGCCGTTTTGGCCGCTAGTAAAAGTTACTTCAAACCGCTGGGTAACTTCCGGTCGGCTCGGAGGCGTTGCGAAGCTATGCAGCCGACCAATCGCAGAGCTTACGGTCCGCGTCAACTCGACGTGTAGTTACATTTTTGAGGAGGTGCACGTCAGGCGATGGTGTAGCCTCTGCGTAGCGCCGTAGCCTACGCCGTCGATTTGACGCAGAAGTATAAATTACGTTTAAGGCACACCTGTGCAATCCCCAATGCTGTCTGATCAGCATCTTGATATGCCACACCTGTGAGGTGGATGGATTATTTTAGCAAAGTGCTCACTCACACACATTTTGTCGGAGGCCTTTTGTGTACACAGGCCTGAATGGGGGCAAAAACGTGTTGTCTTAATAACTGTGTTCAGTGTAGGTTTTGGCTATAAAGGTTGTGCAATATGTCAGTTGAGCATTGCGTAGGCTATTTGGGCTGTGCAACAGTCATTGTGGCCAATGCAAGTTGTAATGTTAAACCATTGTGAGAAGGCGTGTGTGTATAGGTACCTGTCTTAGGTACATGTTGCGTTGCATGTCAGTATGTGTTGAGAGATGTCTATTTTATTATTTTTGTGTTTTGTGAAGCAGCAGAACGGACTGAGTCCAAAACAAATTTCTCTTTGTACATCTTATCTAATTCTGCAGAGCTTCCACGTAGTGCAGCCCGCAGAGCAAGCCATGCTAGACACTGCCGCTGCCAAGCAGCTAACTTCTAGTTTCCACTAACTTGAATGGGGTTGAAATGATTCAATCACGCGGCTCTTCTTGACATCCCAAATGTTATCGGACCGAATAGATCAATTTCTGATAGCCGAACGAGTCACTTTGTTGGGGGCACGTCCTGGGGGCTTGGGTATGACCAGGCCCAGGAATTCTCTATTTATTTCGGTTTCTCTTTTCTCCTTTTCATCACGTTTATACTGAACAAGTTCATTTTACTTCTCCTTTCACTTGTGTTTCATGAATTTACGTACTTTCTCAGCCAAGACACCTTGTTGCTGGTTCAACAGTAAAAACTGCATGTGAATTTCCCACATTCTCTCTTTAATAAGAGTAAGTGTTCTGTCCATCTGTCTGCTGCCTCCCTCAAAGCGTAGTGTAAATGTCTCTTCCTCTCACCTACAGCAGCTTCTGTATGGAAATTCAACCAAAACACGTTGTTGACTGTTTTTCATGTAACAAGCTGGAACGTGCCACAAAGCTTCCCATCTTCTCCGAAGGCCATGATTCATTATGTTTCTGCCCCCCAACCCTGTTTTTTAAGAAGCTCGACCTGAGCTCTGACCATCTCGTGCGGTCGCCACGGCTGACTGGCGGCTGTGATCTGTGAACGCCACCGGCCCGTCCGTTTATTTCTCAGCTCGTTGCCCCCCTCCCCTCCTGCTTTAACTGCTGTTTAGCATAATTAATGTGATCGTCCCACAGCGAGGCTCCGTGAGCTCGAGCCTCCTGCCACTGGGAATCACATCGCTGTGCTAACCAGTTTTACGCCAGAGTGGCCGCCGCCGCTGCGACCAGCCGAGCTGCTTATGAAGACAAAGCACTGAAGAGACACATTTTACCATTTTACTACATGCTGCTTTGCAGAGCGGTGAAAATGTAAAACTGGTATGTAATTCAGCTCAGTTTAATAGTAATGCAACACAGTACATGGCCAAAAGTATGTGGACACCCAAACGTCACCCCCGTCTGGTTTCAGTCTTTCCGCCAGATGTTGATCCTGCTGCAGGTTTTTTGGTGTCAGTGTTTATTATTTTATTGCTGTCACGCTGTAAAGAGAATTTTCAACAAATATAACAAAAATGCTTTTGGAAATAATTGATCCAACTTGAAAATTATAAGCTGCTTTTCAAGCCTTTGTTTTTACTTTAAAATCATCAGTAAAACTGAAAGCTTCACGCTGTTTTTGTTATTTTAGTTTTGAGTTTAATTTGTACTCAAATAAAAATGTGAAATCAAAGAGTGTGGTTTTAGGAAGATATACGTGCAGAACTGTTTCTTGTTGACAGTCTGTGTAGTGCAGCGTCCTGAAGGCTTGTAGCCACAGTGAGGTTTCCAGATTTGTCCCTGCACAGAGACCACATTCAAAACCTGTGTTCATCGTTCGAATCTGACAACCTGAGCTGTAACTGAAGACTGCACAGAAGAAGAATAACTAGATTTACCAAAAGGTAAAACTATTCCTGTAAAGTAGGATGGATAGCTTGAGATTTTTGTTTTTATTGATTCTCGATACTGATACTCACGTTGACGTCTGTCAACACCTGAGAACATAATATTTTAAACATTATCTGACTTTTGTACAAAGAATTAAGTAAACTAATTCTGAAATAACTTAAATAATATGATATATAGTAAATATCTGGACCTTGATAATGTGACGATTTGCAGTCAACATATTAATCACATCGACGCTAAAGCTATTAACCAATGGTATGCTTCTAATACTTGTGTAGAATTATTTTAAATAGGCACTAAAAGCATTAAATATATATGATTATAATATTACAAATGGATGAAATATTCAGCTGGAGCAGTTTGACTGCAAAGTCAGAAAATGAAATGTGGAAATGTGAAACGTGGCACGGAGGAAAATGTTTGCATTCATCTTGTAACCTGCACACAGGAGGACAGGTTGCAGTGACTCTGGATTCTCCCGCAGCGGCAGAGAGCTGATGGAGAGCCTGGTGTTATAAATATAAACAACAGAGAGAGAGCTCGGAGCTCGAGCCAAACTTCCTCCTCCTCCCGGCAGCACCTCCAACACATTCAAGCTCTAAACACCTCGACATGCACACTGTGTATGTTGTGGTTTTATTGTTTCCACGCTGCATTATTTTCAAGGTTTTTTTTTAATTGGAGGGACATCAGATTGTCGTCTTTGTGGGAAGGCGGCGCAGTGGAAACATATGTTGATCAACCCCCCCAGCAGATGTCCGACTCCAGGCTCCAACATGGCACTTCTGCTGCTGCTGTGATTCCAACCTCAGTCGCCTTCTCCTGGGTTCACAACACACAGCGCAGAGACTTTTCAAGTCTGCATCGACTCTCGTGGCTCTTATTTCTGTAATGAGACAAGCCCCTTCCTCTGATATGTATGTGTTCTGTACTTTAAATTCTGGCTCGAGCATCCTTGACCTTCACAGATTCTTTCAAAAAGCGTAGCACTACCTAAATATAACTATTTTAGACAAACATGTCTCGTGATGGATGGAAAATAATTAAAAGGCAGATCACAAATCACATAAACTAGAGTTGATAATATACATAGGAAGAATTAAAAGATGCTTTGGCAGAAGGCATCAAACTTCTACTGTAGCGGACCTGTTTCCAGACCTAGGACCTGTATCTGTGTCCTGATGGAAGCAGCATAAACAAGCTTGAGGGGATGACTGGGGTCGTGTGCAATATTGTTGAGATTGTTGAGAGTGACGCAGATGAGCTTGTTTTTATCGGTGGCAGTTAACATATGCCAACATTAAAGGTGGCTGTTTGTAGTTGCAGACATTTGGGGTGGCCTCCTTCAGTCAAATTTGGCCAATCATTTGTCTTCCATGAGGTCTGCCTTTGTGGTAACCTTGGTGTACATCTGATGTGCAGTATAAAGAGAACAACAGTCATAAAAGGCCTATTTCTCTTATATTGTTCACAAATCTGTCAGAATCTGTGTTAGTGAGCACTTCTCCTTTGTCGAGATAAACTATCCACCTCACAGGTGTGGCATATCAAGATGCTGATCACACAGCATGGGGATTACACAGGTGTGCCTTAGGCTGGCCACAGTAAAAGGCCACTCCAAAATGTGTAGTTCCATCACACAGCACAATGATGTCACAAGTTTTGAGGGAGCGTGCAGTTGGCATGCTGACTGCAGGAATGTCCACCAGAGCTCTTTCCTGTGCATTGAATGTTCATTTCTCTTCCTTAAGCTGTCTCCAAATGCGTTTCAGGGAGTTTGGCAGTACATCCAATTTTATTGTGGCCTTAGGCTGGCACAAAAGGGCACTCAAAAATGTCAGTATCTGGTGTGACCACCATTGGCCTCCCGCAGTGCAACAAATCTCCTTCGCATAGAGTTGATCAGGTTGTTGATTGCGGCCTGTGGAGTGTTGGTCCACTCCTCTTCAATGGCTGTGCGAAGTTGCAGTCAGGTCGAGACCCTAAGACGGTTCCTGACAGCTTTTGCAGAAATTCTTTGGTTATGCAAACCAGTTGTTGCAGCAGCTGTTTGGGTGGCTGGTCTCAGACCATCTTGGAGGTAAAGCTGGTGGATGGCGGAAGTCCTGGGCTGGTGTGGTTACACGTAGTCTGCGGTTGTGAAGCACATTGCTACTGCTACAGGAAGAGAAATGAACATTCAGTGCACAGGCAAGAGCTCTGGTGGACATTCCTGCAGTCAGCATGCCAACTGCACGCTCCTCAAAACTTGTGGCATCATTGGAACTGCACATTTTGGAGTGGCCTTTTACTGTGGCCCGCCTAAGGCCTTTTATTGCGCCCAGCCTAAGGCACACCTGTGCAATCCCCATGCTGTCTGATCAGCATCTTGATATGTCACACCTGTGAGGTGGATGGATTATCTGGACAAAGCGCTCACTCACACAGATTCTGACAGATTTGTGAAAAACATTTGAGAGAAACAGGCCTTTTGTGTTCATAGAGAAAGTCTTAGATCTTTGAGTTCAGCTCATGAAGAACGAAGGCAAAAACGATGATGTCGCAGTGGGTAAGACTCATGCCTTTGAGAGAGACCCGGGATCAACTCCCCACTGTGACACATATAACAATGTGTCTCTGGGCAAGACACTTAACCCCTAGTTGCTTCAAAGGCATGCGACCTCTGATATCGATCTCTGTCAGCTAAATGAAAAAATGTAAATGTAGCCTGATTACCAGGTCACCATGGTAAGAACTCTCATGATAAGAGCTCCTCTGCTTCCTGGTCTCTGTTCCTCTAAATGGGACCATAATTTACTAAATGAACATCATGCTGTGTTGAAGAAGACTTGAAACTAGCGACTGAGACCAGAAACTCATCAGGAAAGTGTTCATCTACAATTTGATCCTCTTTATGTTTTTCTGTGCAAAACACAGCACACACAAGGTCGACTTGCCGACGACAGTCTGCCTCCATGTTTGTTTCTGTCTGAAGTGACGTTTGATCACACGGGACTCTTGAGATCCCGGGTCCCCGGAACCGCCACTCTGAAACCATTTAACAGCATGTGTGTGTTCTGAATCTGTACTGAAACGTCTGGTGTGTGCGCTCTTAAGATTAAAATATTAAACATCGGTTTGAAAATCCTCGTGTGCACCAGACTTTAGGAGGTGGTTTGGGTGCACCCAGGAGGCTAACCCTCCTCAACCTAACCAAGTAGTGACGTTTCACAACATTAACCACTAGTTTTATTTTAAAAGTCTAACCAGACTTTGCTAGTACTGCTTACTTGACCATAATCCTAAACATGCAAAAACAATGCTAAAGGGTACTCAGGGTGTTAAAAAGCGATGCCTAGGGGTCTTGACCAAGCGTCCATATGTGATGAGCTGGGAGTGAGAATGTGTCGGTTAGAGAAACCACCAAGTCCAACGCTTTGACCGCTCCTCTATAATAACGTCGCCTTAGTTCCTCATTTTCGCCCTGGCTTTTGCTGAAACCACAGATGCAGTCATTTTTCTTCGGAGGACAGTATTCCTAAACAAAACTGTAGCTGCCATTTGGAGATATTGTAGAAAAAAATGACATTGAACAAAATTGTGATCCACAGAAATGTCATGTGTTCTGTCCGGTGACGGGGCAAAAAGAAAAGCATGTCATAAAAAAAGACTCTCCAGTTCAGTTCCAGCAGCTTCTAACGAGCCAAAATATAAATGATATGCATGAATAAATAATTGGAGTGCAAAACTACATAATGCTTTGAGTAATTTAAATACAGGCCTGCAGTGTGTGTATATATTTGTCAAGGTAATTTAATTATCATTGTACAGCACAAAGGCAGCAGTCTCCATGCTACACAATTAGAACATAATATTCAATTTATACTAGACTAGGGAGACAAAGAGAAAACTATATTCAATTATACAGATAGACGTATACACTTGGAAATAATTGTGCAGTGCATCGTTTGAATTTGCATCTGGGAGAATGTAAACCGCTGTATGATGGTGGACCCTTCCCGCTGCCTGGTGCACATAGTAAACTGATGAACTGGTGATTTATCACACTGCCACTCAGTTTGCTTTGTTTCTCTTTTAGAAATGAGACTCTTCTTTAAAAAAAAAAGCAGAATTCACTCCGTTACCAAGAAAATATCTCAAATTCCTTCAGAAAACATCAAGTCAGTTTCCTCATTTTGGCTTCGAAAAAATATGTTCACTGAAAAGTGATTTGGAAGCGTCCCCTCTCAGAGAAAAGAAGGCCATATCTGAGGGGAAGACTGGGGCTTTTATTTCAGAAGGAGAGAGATAAAGGAGGAGGAGGATCATTCAGCGACGTGTGCTGTTGAAGGGTTGCCATCTGCAGCCTGCTGGCCCGCTCTTGGCATCGTGTCCGTCAGCCTTTCCCGTTCCCAGTGAGCACAGATTAACAGACAAGCTGAGCAGTCTGGCAGCAGCGGACGCCTTTTCCCCCCCTAGAGAGATTTATCCCGCCCCTCTGCAGGCCCCGATACCACCGCTCCTCCAACAAAACATCTTTTCACGTCCAAACACCCGCAGGAGGAATGCACCGTCCTAATAACACTGCAGCCCAGTGGACGACCATCTCCACGCACTGTCCCCGCTGCCAGAGAACCGGGGACACATCCAACCCTCTGCTAGGTTTATTGTACCTCTTCATCTTTATCTCTGCTCTCCTGCTGCTCACGAGCCTGTCACCTCTCCAGTGTTAAAACCCCGACGCAGAGCAAACCTTCAGCTACAGCGGCGACAGCGAGGAGGTGGCTGCAGCTCAAAGAGAGGCGGCTGAGGGTCAGTGGACTGAAAACAAAGCTTGGCTCGGACCGGGACGCCTGGCTC
>JAPMOB010205851.1:0-23789 GCA_029875015.1 Lepomis gibbosus | reverse complement strand
CACACACACACACACACACACACACATTCGCCACAGTCCCAGGTGTTTGGAGGCTGGAAGTCTGTCCTTTATGCTGGTTGCCTGAGTTGAATGTGACCCAGTGAGTTCATCCTACACTTGACATTACAGCGTCTGCAGGATGCCAATAGCTTAATTGGGACATTGAGTCCTTCAGGCTTTGCTGAGGTATGACCACCTCAAGCATGTGAATCAGTGTTTTTTTTATTGGAGAATCTGGATGGATTTATGAGCAGGCGAGACAAACGTTAAACTTGGGAGACCTCTAGTGGCGATGAGGAGATAATACATTTTACAGCATGTAAATTGTTTCAAGTTAAGTGTAACTTCCAGGGGTATGTAACGCAAGTATCATTCACACCAACAATTGACTTTTTTCACTTTCTGCATAAATAAACCAATGACACAAATATAACAAATTAAACCTTTTTACCGTCGTTCCTAACAGAACATATAATTGCACCCTTAGAAACAAAAGTGAACTCACTCCAGCTGCATCCAAACTCATCCTCCTCCTCCTCCTCCTTATCTTCCTCTGCCTCAGCAGGTCTGCCAGGAATCTCTGTCAGCGTGTCTGTATCAGTCTCTCCCACATGGGGCACCACTGGCAGGAGGAGGACAGCGCTGGTGGGAGATGCCTTCGCCGCCTCACGCTTCGCCGCCTGTCACGCCACAGATGGAGTTTGAAAATAGTTTATTAGTAAAATTTAAAGACAACAGGACAAGGTTTTATCTTTGCATTTAATTTCGAATCAACTTTATATAAAGTTTATAGAGAGTAGAAGCCACACTGGAGCTGTTGATGTAAACAACAGAAGCCTTGGTTTACATTAACAGCTTCATCTGTTTGTTATAGGCTGACAAATAATTATGTGATATGGTTCCATATAGATGCCAGAGGCACAAATCAGAACTAGGTCAATCAGCTATATCAAATTATAATAAAACGATGCTTAAATTTACATTAATTAATCATTACTGATGTAATTACTTATCATGACTTACTTAAATCAAATAATCATATGTGAACTTACCTGGAAACCAACAGCAACAAATCACACTTTACTGATTGTTCTTTTTAAATACAAAACCTGTCTACAAGCATGATATCAAGCCAAAAATCTAAAATTTGCCTTTTTCAAACATCAAACTGAGTACTGATTCTGTTGGTTTTTTAAAAAAAGGAAGTAACAAACAAAAGGACAAAACATGTTCTGATTTCACACAGATGGACAAAGGACGTCAGACAGATGAGGGAGATGTTAGGACATGTACAAGTGTGCACATCAACACATCTGCACAGGCACACAGAAAAGAGGAAGTGGAAAGTACAACACAGAGACCCACAAACCTTAAACGGGGTAGGAGTGAAAGGGTTAGTTGGGGAGAGGTGGAGGAAAAGTCTACTGTGACTGTCACCCCCCTACAGAGAGGAGACAAAGGGCAACAACTTTAAAAAAGACAACACATTTCTGACAGATACTTACATCAGTAAGTGTTGCGTCAATATATCTCGAGTTCATGGGGAAAAGCTGAACACATTCACTCTACAAATGCGCCAATGCTTTTACTGAATCTGATTTGAAACATTATTAATATTTCAAACCTTGTTCCTCTTGCAATGAGCAACACTTTATCAAAGTTGACTGTGAAACAATGACAAATGCCAAACACTTGATGCAAGTTGTCAGTGGAGGGTAATTGGAAACACCAACCTTGTCCTTGTTGTCCCTTTTCACAGCTGCAGCTCTCTCCGCACTGGAGTCTGTTATCGATGTCTGCTTCGTGAAAGACATGAAGGTAAATCACTCACGGATGGAGAGCAAATTCGCAATATTAACTTCAGTGTCACCAGAAAGTGAAAGATACTGTATCCTATTGCTGAGTAATGCAGAGACGGTAATCCCATAAATATGAATACATTCATTCAAAGTGTTCTGAATGACTAAACCAGTCTCATGTACCATATGCTGTATCATGAAAGACCATCTGTTTATAAATGTTGCTGATGAAGAAAAATCCACATTTCTTAAATTAAAAAAAATTCACTTGTTGTCTTTTGCTAAATTGGAGCTTGAAAAAAAAAAACTAAGGCACACACACACAGAGGCGCAACCTCGCCAAAACATTGATGTGTTGAGTGAAACAGCTTATCCAGCACCACATGTCCAACCAAGCTTGACCATTTATCCCAGTGATTGAGCTTTAAAGGTTTTGCCAGAAAGTCTGGCATTTTGAAAAAAGATATTGCAGTTAATAGTTCTTCACATAATAGCATTTGTGTTGAGTGCCGACTGTCGCATCAAGTTGTCTTCTTTACACTGGCAGTGAGACACTTGGGACAATGTTTGAGCGATAATTGGGAGAAATTGGACTTTCGAAGCTGGAAGAAAAATAAAATGCACTTATAGTAAAAGCCTGGTTTTACTTCTTGTTTGGTGCAACAAAGGGACGCAGCAAAGCACAGGAGGAGAGATATAAATAAGGCAACATATACTAACAGATGACAGAAAAGTATAGATTTACAAAAGGCATAAACACATACCATGTGTGTGTATTCATGCAAGCACACACAGAAGCACAAATAGGACAAAATATTTAGGATAATAATGGTCATGTCTGACAGCAGGGGTTTACTGAAAAGGAAAGTAAAAGTTTTGTATTTGAAACAATTAACACACATTGTTATGCAACGCATGGCTATCTTGACACTGAATTAAAAAAGCCTTGATAATGGGAAACTACATGCAAGTATTTATTTCTATTTTTATTTAACCCAAGGCTCCACACAAACACATGCGGGATTTCTTTCATTGTTTTCTTTGCAAGTCAAAAGGAGTACATGTCGAGTGAAAGACACACCCATACACAGGCAGGCAGACACAGACATGGGGTAGTGTTCTAACCTGAGGGAGAGCAGGTGCTAAGAAGGTTTGATTAGTGCAGCGAAGGCTCGACCCACGGTGGCTATTTAGCTGCAGAAAGGGCAGGGGCGGCTTCTAAAAGCAACACACAGGACCAACAAGCGGAGAACATGACGAATATTTAATATGATGGCAGAGCCTTTCTGACAAAACTGAATTGGAGGCCATCCGGGAGAAAAATACAAGGGGATGTGTGGAGGACAGAAGCACCTCAGGTTTTATTTAAATGAGTAACCATTAAAGCGAGCGGCTTCCTTGAGGACAGCCGTTTCCTCCACATCAAAAAAATAGAAAATCAGAGCAAAGCTTCTTTTCTTTGAAAGACTTTAACAAAATGTTTCAAAGATTCCTCCAGGCTACCTTGAGATTATTCACTGCTTACAAGAGAAGGATTTGAAACTTGAAGGGAAACAGCAAGGATATGCTACTATACACTCTAGGTGGCCCCCAGTGGCTGCATTTTAAAATGGCATCACTGACCTGCCTACAGCACTTGGAAATATCATCCAGTCAAAATAATATTTTCAAACTCCATTGTTATGATTTTTAGTGGACCTGCAACTCAATATCAGTGTCTTTTTAGTAAATTTGAAAGTTGCCTCCTTCCTAAATTTGTACCTGTTTCACTTTGTTGGGTAGCAGTCTGGAGGGTATTCTGACAGCTGTGTAGCTACACAGGTACAAATGATTTCCATATCTGCTCTCCTATTGTTTATTTGTTCCTTTATAAGATATAGCGATGACATTTCAATAACCCCCATGGTTAAATTGCATTAATAATCAAGTCTGGATGTATTAAATGTCAGCATTACACACCTTCAGCGCAGAGGGTTTCTAAAATACTTGCTACTGCCAGTGATGAAATTGATTTTACCACCGTCTGGCCCTTTTGATTAAAAACATCATTGTGGGTCTTGTCATTGTTACGCTTAGACTCAGTGAAATGAAAATAGAAAAGGATGCCTTGATATTAAAATGAACTGTCAGTTGTTCCTTTTCTCCCAGAAGGAATCTCCAATTCTAGTTTGTCTTTATTTCCGTCAATAGACACATTATGCGTATATATCAAAGTCAAAGATGCAGTTAAAAAGAAAGACTCAGCTAACAGTGTGAGAGACGGAAAGAAAGAGGAGACAGGGGAGATAATGCAACAAAGATTAACTGTGACGGATAGCTGATGCAATAGAAATGAGAGAGACAAAAAGAGAAAGACGGATTACCTGACATGTGCGATGTGGCATGCATGTGAAAGCAGTGGTGTGTTGCTCTACAGCAGGTGATGCAGCCGAGCTATATATTGACTCAGGCTGAGAAAGCAGTGCGGAGGAACAGAGATGCAGGTTTGAGGCAACTCGTAATGTAGTAACTGCAGTTAAAAAGTATTAACACTCTGGGGACATATGGTATTAACCTCTTTAAAGGAATATTTTGACATATTGGGAAACATGCTTATTTGCTTTCTTGCTGCATATCAGATGAGATTCCATTCTTATGTCTGTATGCTAAATGTGATGCTTCAGCCAGCAGATAGTTAACTTCACAAAGCATAAAGACTGGAAACAGGGGGAAAGAGTTAGCCTGGCTCTGTCCAAATGTAACAAAACTGGCTGCATTAATGTGTAAATAAGGGATGCAGATTTTACTTACTTCTGACAGAGCCAGCCTAGCTGTTTACCCCTATTTCCAGTCTTTGTGCTAACTGTCTCCTGGCTGTAACGTTAACTTCATACTTAGCTAGCATACTGAAAAGAGTGGTATCTTCTCATCCAACTTTCAGCAAAACGTCAATAGACCTAAGGTCCTAGCTTCAATTTATTGAAAGTATTCTTCTGTACTGGAGATTGTGTTACTTTATTGGATGTTCATCTGGTCAACGTGTATCTAAACCTGCTACAGGCTAACTGATTTTTTTAGCCACTTTGGACAATGGAAACAAACTATAAACAACACTGACATATTAAGTCGATATGACAAACTTTTTTTCTTTTTTTTTTACCGATCCAGCAGATATGTAGCAACATTAGCATTAATTATTAGCATTAATTTGTTTGTTTCAACTGACAAATGTAAGTCCAATATTCTCGGTATTCACGAACTCATGAAAGAAATACCTGCCCGCTAAGTTAAGCTAACAGCTGCTTAATAACTGCTGTAATTAGCAAACAGTGGATTTTTAGGGCTTCTTGGCTCAAAAAAATGGCTGCTTGCTATGGCTAAAAACAATTTTATGAGAGTAAAGAGTGTGAACTTAAATTGCGAGTTGGAGAGCCAAAACAATAAGCTGAAAGATTCTATTAACCTCTGTAGAAATAAGGGGAACTGCATAAATGGATCATTATGAATTATGTATGGGTTCAGCGTTCATCTGTTTGTTATAAAAATGTTGATTATAGCGACTTTAACATGTTTTTTAGTGTCACCACAGATTAGTATGATTCTTTCCCCTCTTCACGTCCTTCCTCTGCGTGTGCTACATTACAGAGTTGCTCCAAGGCACGAGTAACCAGAATGTTAAGGAAAGCATGTGGGAATATCTCGTAGATAACAATGCATGAGAAGTGATTGACTATAAGAGATCTGACACTGGAGCCAAGCCAGTTGTAGCCCCAGCAGGAAACTACTTAGTCATGCTTTCAAAGCCTGAGGGCAATTTCAAACAACAAACAATGTTGTTAATACTGTGATTTTCAATGAGTGTCGCACTTAGAGGTTAAAACTTGCTATATTTAATATGCCACGCAGGGTTTGTTGTTGCTCTCATGAAAAATTTCAAAATGACTTTCTTTCAACATTCAAAAGCAAACCTGATGCGACCAGGGGTGGAATATTGTTTTGAAAGTGCCCTAAATGGCCCCTGCAGATACATTAAACTTTCACATGAGGTGAAAAAGAAGCTACAGTGAGGAAATTGTGACCTTCAGATGATGCTGTTTACTAGCAATTGGTCTGACACTATTAAATAGACTTACCCTAGGCCTGTGGATAATACTCTGGACCAAGAAGGAGACAGGGTTGCCTGCCCTGCGTATGGCCTCAACTGCCTCCTCGTGACTAGCATCTCTTAGGTCAACTCCATCCACCTGACAAAGAGATATCAGGGGAAAAAAATTTGGCAGTCACCCAAAATCTCAACCCCCGACTTTCAAACTCTCTTCAGGTTTTGTTCTCCTAGATGACTGCACTTTAATAAAATAACTCCTGATTAAGTTGTTAGTTCCAAAACAAGTCTTCACATTCTTTTACCTCTACAATCCTGTCTCCAGTTTTCAGGGTCCCGTTCTGTCCAGCAGGACTGTCCTCCAGGATGTGCTTGATAAAAATGCCCCTCATCACCTCTCCATTGCTCAGCCGGCTGCCCATCCCTCGGCCCCCGACGATACTGATACCAAGAGACTTGCCTGGCTCTCGGAAGAGCTCCACTCTGAGGAAGGTACCGATACATGCTAGATATTAACATTTAACACTTGAAAGCTGTGACTTTGGTACTGATTTGATACTGTAAGTCTACTGTAACTTTTATTGTATGCAGGAAAAATCTACTTTTTTTGTCTGTGTGTGTCAGTGCTTCATGCTTGTAAACCATATCTGTCATGGACAAAATTAAATTAGAAGCATAGATACACTCTGTACTCACTTCCTGGGTTGGTTCCAGTTGCTGTAAGAGGCGCTCTCCTCTCCCTCTCCATCTTCCCTTTCAGGGAGGTTAGGAATGTCTCTAAATAGACAATAGTGGAAGGAAAGAAATTGATGAGTTCTAACAAAAAAGTTTTGTTAAGCTGGGCATACACTGCACGATTGCTCACGATGTAGGTCCTCACACTGTGCTCTGCTTCAACTGTGTCATGACGATGACTGACCACAATTACTTACATGTGTGAAATTCATCCCACCGTCTGACAGCCGTGACGAAGTGATAATTCAGCCTGACTCTAAAGCGGGTCATGTAGCTCGAAAATCGTATGAGAAACTGGTTCAGATTGTACATTGTAAGCCCAATTTCTGACATGACTCAAAGGTACCCTGGGTTTTTGAACACTAGTGGTACTATGTAGCAACGTTTTTGTTTTTTTTACGAGTTATAAGGTACAATTTTATGAGTGGGACCATGTTTTGTTTGTTTTTTGCTATTCTGCTGATCTGCATTTGGTGGCTGTAAATCAAAGATGCGTAGCGGTGTGATAACAAAGGCAAGGAATAAGATGACTACTAGCTAGCAAACATGCATGTAAACACTGCACGACATTTGCAGTGTTTTTTGAGGAAGGAACATTTCACACGTTTGTTAGACCTCAGGGATACACACGTGTTTTTGGCGAGAAACACTAAATGTAAACATAACATGGTTTGTTTAAAAGGAATCTCAGCAGATCACACATGTTCATCAGTGTAATTGCATGACAAAGATTAATGTGGTAGCGTGTGAGGACATACTTTAGAGCTGGAAGTGGCATTGGAGCTGTTTCAGAGAAGACATCATCTTTAGTCTGCTCTAGGCTGGCCTTGTATTCCTCCAGATACTCTGCTGGGACATATGTAATACTGAACACACACACACACACAGACACACACACGCACATGCACACAAATGCGTTAAACAATTCTTAGAAAACAATTTGGCATGCCCCATTTATAGAAACTTCATTACCCCCCCTAGTGGCAATTATGCCTCTGTTCACTATGAACTCATATGGTAATTTACCATAAATAGAAAAGAACTGATATTTTGGTGTACTACAACCATCACCCTTTTTATTAAACAAAAGAGTGTCTTTTAAATCTTCTTATTTTTCTAAATTCCAGCTAATTTACCTGCAGAGACAAGACTCCCTTTCACCAGCCCAAGGTGAGATGCAATGTGTTGCATCTCACCTTGTATAAGGCCTTGTCATCTGACTGTTCAAAACAGGTGTTTATCTTTATAAATGCCTAAGCAAATCAAGTCTCCTATCACCTAATGTGTGCTGAACCTGTGACAAATTTGAAGGGCGTAGCCATCATTAATTCATGAGCAAGCTAGCTGACAAAATCTGACACCCACTTAAAGTCCCATTTCCAAACAATTCAGAGTGAAGTTGTTTCTGAAGGGCACAATAACACATTTGAGTGAAGCTGACAAGATCCTCAACAGATGGGTTAATTTGGTTTTTAAACGGGATGGCATGTTGACGGGGAGAAAAAATGAATTCCAGTGAAACAATGAAATGGATGAGTGAGTTCATTAAGAACATCACACCATGCAGTGAGAGACAAGGCAGAGCTTAAATAGCAACGAATAACAGAAAGACAGTGAGTTATAAATGGTACAAATGAAAACAAAGAACATCCAGGTGATAACTGAACATGTTAGTCATAAAAATAAAAGAGAAGAAATTATGCAGCAAGTTAAGTACACGTAAGTGTGAATGCAGTCAGTCAAGATTTATCCAGATGTGTGTTGGTTTATACAGAGTGTAGTGTCACAGCATGACCAAATTGTTAAACATATCTGAATGATGTAAAGAAAGCGTCTCCACCAATTAAATTTCAAAACATTTAACCATAATATTTTGTTCTCACCATTGTTTTGACACTCCGCTATATTAATCTGACTTTTTAATTCTGTTTATAAATCATAGACTTTAAAAAATAAGTGGTCGTAGCCTCCGGGTTAGGGTTAAAGCTGCATAGTTTTTAATGGCCAGCAGGAGGAGACTCCACTGTTTGCAAAAAGAAGTCTGATTGTAGAGCAACCTATGACAAAATGACCCTACTTCTCACTTGATTTGTTACATCAGTAAATGCTTTCTTAATGCGTTTATGATCTTAATCGCTAGTTTCAAGTCTTCTTTTATGCAGCATGATGTATACTTAGTGAATTATGGTCCCATTTAGAGTAAAATAGACGATAAAGCATGACCACCTGTCCATCATCCCAAGGTCCATCCCCTCATCTGATGGCTTCAAAACGACAGTACACAAACCAATGAGTGACATCACACGGGCTACGTCAACTTCTTTTATACAGTCTATGGTCTGGATAAAGCTCTGAAAAAGACTGCAATGAAGCCCCAACAGCAGACGGACAGAATGAGAGGAAGGAAACCGAGATGGCAGCTTCTTGCCGACACACCAGCGGCGTGAAAGTTAGTCATACTCACACATAAAATGGGCACAGATCGTCCTCAGGTGCGCAAGTAGATCTAGAATGTGAAGAGTTGGCGTTTATGCACCAATGCAAACAAACTGCCGAGTTGAGTTCAGAAAGCAGAACTTGTGAAATACCACATCCAATTTTCTTATGTGGTATTTCCCTTAAAAGGTTGCTAGAAATGGGTACTCCTTTAATGCAACGTATAACTTTTGCAGGAATAACTAAATCCAGTTAAGTATTAACTTGTTTGTCCAGTTAATACTTAACTGGACGTTGTTAAGTATTAACTTAAGTATTCTTCTTTGCTTATTTTGCTTCAGATTAACCAAATCCAACATTTTTTGCATTTGCTGCATTATATTGGGTTTAGAAAATATTTCAAGCTTTAGTCAAGATGGAGCTTAAACATTCCTCTTCAGAAAAAACAAACAACCAAAAAAAGACCCAGTTTACTGAAAAAAAAGTGGATTATGACGTACAAGTACTAAATATTGAATGCTTGAAAATAAATATTTATTGAACACGTTGAACATCAACGTGTATTGTCTCTAAGGCTTGCATTTAAGCAATCCAGATGTAACTGAAGTTGGGCCTTACACCCCTATGTAGTGCAGAGGTATACTAAAGAAAGACCGCACATCTCTCCGCCATTCATTTTTCAATAGCAAAGATCAATTTCACAACACCTTGGTATCGACACCCCAGTGCCATTCCGGTATCAACTGAATTATTTATGAATTACATAATTGAAAACTCAGAAACACACAGTTGGCTCAGATTGCTTCAAAAGATTTTTCTCAAATTTGTAAGCGCTAATACAAAGTGTTATGTACTAATGGACAATGACACCGTATTCTCGGAAGGGTGTTAAACATCAACATTTTAGACCTTTTTTTTATTTAAATCACAATTCTGATACAGCTGTATGGACACATTAGTCAGATACATTTCTGAGGTTAATATGTTTTACCTACCACCAGGGTATTGGGGGAAAGACCATTTTAGTAATGGTTCGAAAACTCAAGTGTGTCACATTGGCATTCATATGATACCGGCCTGTTCAAGGCATTTGTGGCAGAATCATCTAATTTTCTTTGCAGAGTTACAATCATGTGGGAAACGTGTAAAAACGCACTTGCGTATGTTCACAAATGCACTTGCCTCGACCATTGCTATCTAATTATAGTCTCTTACCCGAGGTCCGGTCCGATGAGAGAGTGTCTCCTCAGCATGGCGCGAGCCTGAGCATTGGTCAGGTTGGCTGTGGGCTCTCCGTTGATGGCCAGGATGAGATCACCAACACCCAGACGTCCATCACGGCTTATAGACCCACCGTGGATAATACTGCGGATCAGCATTCCCAAACCATCTTTCATGGCGCTCACTGTCATCCCTTTGGGGAGGATTATTAGAAACTGTTACACACTAAGTTTGGATTTAAATCTAAATTAATAACAAACAGTTTAGACCTCTAACATTTAAAGGCAATCACAGATGACTGAACTCATCGAGTAAACATCAAAACCACGAACAGACATTTTCAATCTATTATAATTTAAAGGTAACCTTATTGTTTCAATGAAACATTCCACATAAAACAAATCTGATTCAGTGCGTTGGTTTCAGTTCTGAAACAAGAAAACGTCCTCATATCCCAGAAAATGATCCTACAAAATGTCACAGTATTCACAAATTTGGTTTTCAATTCATTCACAATGGAGTAACTTCAGAGTGTGGCATAATATATCTATTTATATATCTAAAACTTCCTTACAGCTCAGTGTACTGGGGTTCTTTTGCAAAGATCATACATCAGTTTGTTCTCTTTAGGAGTAGATCTTGGTTTTGAATTAGATTTGGTTGATTGGAAATATAAAACCCAAACATATTTAGTAGAAATTGTGATTCACGCAGGAAATAGGACCCTTCAAAGAGTGCTAAAAATGCAAAATGAGGTACTGAGGATTATAAACAGTCCCTTCATAACACCTATTTGTTTTAGAAGTTAAAATTTAGTATTCTCTGAGTCAGTGGCAGTCCCATGGCGGGTTTTGAAATGCAAATACCCTGTTAAGCAATGAAATTACCCTTTCAGACTGGAAAACAGCCAAAAATATTTTCTATTATTTTGCTTCAAATTTGGCATTCATAAAACACGCCACAAAAGTAAAGGCCAATACGCCTTTCAATCCCACAACCTCATTTACACTTCTGTGAAGGCTGAGGAAAAAAATAAAAAAACAAACAAACAAAAGAATGTGAAGAAATTAACACAAACCAAGACTGGAGTTGCCCTTGACAACTGTGATAGTCCTTTCAAAATTGCTCCCTGAGGTCAGTACTTCCTTGTCACCGTCTTCTGCTGATTCTCTCGCACCAGGCTGCTCGTCCTTGAGGGTGATAATTCAAAACAGTTATTCATGAAAGTAAATGAAAATATAAGGCCGGATGCCAAACAAAGAGGGCGTCTCTGGGGAAAAGGTGGGTGCAGCTAATGTGCTGTGGAAATGAATTCAAAACAAATAAGCTTGGAACTTTGTTCATCTAATATTTGAAAAGAGTCTCACGTCTGACTGGAGAGAGGTTAGATGTTACCTTAAGAAATCACATCAAAAGAACATTGAGTGTTGTGAGTCTTTTGTGTTATAATGCACCCTGATATACGGTATCACTGTTCACTAATGTTCATTTATCAGTTAAATAGAAAACTCATTGCATGTATTATTTTTTGAAGACTTACAAACTTGCCAATTCTATGCCAAATCTATGGTTTGTAGTTACACAGATTATTTTACCTTCATTAAAAACGTCATATCTCCAAAAGACATGGGAGGCTCCTTCTGATAGTGAAGAGGCTCCACAGGTTCATCTGAAACATCAGATCTGGTCCCTATGTCAGCAAATGGGCTATATGACGCAGCTGGTTCTGCATTGGTCGATTGCTGTGCCAGGTACTGATCAGAACTGCTTAGTATGGCGTCAAAAGCCGGGCCGGGCCCCCTTAAACTCGCAGGAGTGAAAGGGGCAGACTTCTCTGGAGAGAACGCTTGAGTGTTGTCTGCAAAGCAGGGATGCTCGTCCAACAAGTCCAGCCGAGCTGTCAGCTAGGGTAAAACAAAGCAGAGCAGCTGAATGAACGTTCCACTCCGTTAGCTAGACAATCGTCCAACAGGGGGCATTCATCTTACTCAGTAGCCACCCTGCCCTCCTTGTGATGAGAGAGATAAAAAAACATCAGTGGCCAATAGAGGACAGCAGGAATTACTGGTGATCTTGAGCTTGCCATGCACAAAATGTAGTTTTATCATAACACCATTTAGGGACTTTATTAGAACCAGACTGAGTGGTGATGAATCTCAGTAAGCACTTCCCTTTGGCAGCCAGAACAGTAGTAGTATAAATCTGTAGAAAAAAGTTAAAATATGCAAATACGAAACACAAGTGGGGCTCAATAAACAGACCTGAGAAAAGAGGTTTTATTTTAATAAGGCCGTGCTATAAATATGAAGTGAACTGGGCTGTGACATCTACAGGTATATGTATTCTCAGGTATCTATACAAAGGACAGGGGGGCATGATACGTACCACTATACTTATGAAAAGACATTTACAGGCGACAGTGAAAAGTAGGGAATCACTGTTTTATAGCAATATAGTGTGTATATTCACAGTATTTAAAAGTTTACATAACATCAAGTAGTAGTTGTTATGGAATGCAGAGTTATTAGGTGGGAGGGGGGCATTAGTGGGGGTTGACAGAAATAAAAGGGCAGAATTTCCTAAAACACTCCTTTACGTTATTTTAAAAGGGCACAGTCTTCCTTTGTTTAGAGATAACATTTGAGTGCCTTTGAAAAGATCTCCAAGTTATGTTTCTGTGGTCTTGAACAGTACGACCAATGCATGTGCACATGAATGACTCTCTTCAAAGCTAGACACGGGACCAGCAGACAGCACAAATGTAATCTATCTATGCGATCATGAGAAAAAGAGCTGCCACTGCTTCACTCGCTGTGCTTATTTGATCTTTAACCAGCAGCCGACCTTTACATTAGTGGTTGACCGATATGGGTTTTTCAGTACCGATACTTAAAGAGCAGGGAAGCTGATGGCTGATATTTAATGCCAAAATCAAAACAAAGATGTATAATTACTCCATGCAGAGTACAATCTAATCTAACTGAATCTAAATCTGTTTTAGACAGATTTTTTTATTAATTAATGAAAGGGAAAAATACATTGGGTTATGCTGTATATTTCAGAACGTGATTGGTGTTTAAGGGGGCCCAGTTTGTCAGAAGTGACGTCATTCAACTGCATTATTCTCTACAGTATTACAATATCATTTTAACACTAGCCAATAATGGTTTTAGATTAGATTTGCTGTCATTTAGGATGATTTATCAGCTTTCTGAGTGCAGGGTATCAGCCGATGCTGATTATCTCAAAGTGCCAGATATCGGCCTGATAAATCAGTCGTCTATCACTCCTTTACATTGTTGTTCTGTGAACAGGTGTGGGCCAGGACAAAAAACATCCGTATTCCTCAAAAAGATACTGTCAGTAAGTCTGAAAAGTGTGGTCCACCATTTACTGTCCGTAAAGTACATTTATCAACAGGGAAAAAATTCCTCATTATCACAATGAGTCTGAGCTGTCTGATATAGAAATATCTGAAATTTGTTCTGTGAAATCCCCCGATAATATACCCCAATTTGTCCTGGCCTATATCTGTCCCTGTAGACTGCCCTAATATCATATAAATGTCTTAAGAATGCCATACAAATAACATCAGCAGTGACCTTTTGGGAAAACTGGAGGCACACAGATATCCTTAGGAAAACAGCTTGTGTGCCCCTTGCTCTTCTTTCTTTATTTTCCTTATAATTTAATATCCATTCGGGGAGCTGCTGTTCTTGAGCACCCAGAACAACAAAAGCAAACATGTTTCATGACATTTTGGCTCTCAATAACAAAAAAAACCTAAAACTAAAACAAAGAATAATGACTACATGCTGTATAGCTCATTGTGACAAAGGGCAGCCGCTGTTGCAGCAACATTTAATGAAATGAGGTAATCATTTCAGGTTGTGCTTTTGATTTCAGTTGTTGCACTATTAAAAAAAAATAGAATTAAAATACGCACCTTGGGTGTAGATGAGTGCATGTAATCCAGGTCTGCGCTACAGCTGCTACCATGGAGAGCAATCATGGATGTCTGGAAGGTGTCGCCCTCTATCCCAGAGTACGTATGCTCTAACACCTTTTCATCAGACAGGTCTGCCTCACTGGTGTCAATCTGTGATGATGAATGGAAGCAGTGTGACCAACTGGGACACAAAACTGGCCTTTATCATCGAGCAATTTCCTGAACTATCCAAACACAGATAGCTGAAATTACCATGCTATCCTATAACCTGATGTCACTAATGCTAAATGACACAACATTAATGCAATGCCCTTACTGAATGAATGAACAGCTTGTCAGAATAGTGCTCATATAAGCTAATTGTTGCATGATTACAAACAAACAGACCTCTCTTGGTAAAGTTAGGCAGAAGCAAATATCACACATAAAGCACAATTTGTTTTCCATTTTTCAAAATGCTCTGATTGATTTTTTCAGTTTTTCCCAAAAGCTAACTAACCAATGCAGGCTCAGCTCGGTAAACGATGCCCTCAGTCAGTCCTTCTTCCTCTCCTTCTTCAACCAAAATATTGTTGAAGTCAAATGAATGGATGGTGGATGATGATGTAATTTCCTGCTCACCATATGGGTGTGGAGAGTGGGAATATCCACATATTCCCTAGGAAAGTGGAGAAATTCTTTCAGTGTCTCCAGGTTTACGTAATTAGTCGGGGGTTTTTGTGACCAAATCAATAACATAAAAATTAGTATGGAATGGAAAAATATGTTAGGAGTTATTGAGAGCTATTCTCTCTTTTTGAATTAATTTTTAACAGAGAAATCCTTGAACATTTCACATGTATTCTTTAGTGGGAGCTCCTGATATTGATTTTGTGTAGCATGCAGCCCAGACAGATATAAGAAAGGCAAGAAGGCATATTGGAGGATTACACTTGTCAGACTCAATTTTGAGATGCAATACAACAAAATACCCCTCAGAAGCAGGGGAGTTGGGTAACTCCACAGAGGCTTCCTGCAGCTCCGTAATCCAGCTAACCTTGGCTGCCCAGAGGTCTCACTGTGTAATCCAACGGCAGATTCAATACAGGAGAAATTCAGCTCTAAAGCTGGAAGAATGCAGGCAGTTTTGCAGAGAGAAACATGCTGTACAAAGAGTACAGGTGCCTGGAGCGTTGAACATGCCGTTGGACAGACCCAATATTTTGACAGGTGCCCCGATGGGTTTAAATGTACAAGACGGTCCGTGGTCTTGGGAAATTCAATAACAAAATAATTTGAAACAAAGGGCACACAGCATTTTAGGCTGGTCGCCTTCTCTGAAAGACCAGTGGATGGAATGCTAAACCATGCAGCCTACGTCCGCTCTTTTTCCCGCATGAAAAATTCAAGCTCTCGTAAGCTGAACCCTCTGACTGAATGCCCAGTCACATGATACAAAGACTGACACACAACCTCACATATATGCAGTGATAAATCCCTGACGTGCTGAACACATTTTCATACATGTGTCTAGCAACATGTATGAAACTCTTAACAACCCAACACACATTCTACCTTTAATTTTGAGACAGGTTTAAAGCAAAGAAAAAAGGAAGAATATTAATTCTAATGCTTACAGGAAGTGGTTTTGCAACTCCTATCTGGACCGTGCCAAGCCTGGCCCCTTTCAGGGCCTGGACAGCATCCTCCAGGCTGGCGTTCTCCAGGTTGGTGCTGTTAACATACATGAGTCGGTCTCCTGGCAACAGTCTGCCGTCCTGCTCGGCCACACCGCCGGGAACCAGGGAGCGAATCACGATCACCGTCTTGGCGGGATCCAGTGGGTCCTGTGGTGGAACCGGTCCGGTAAAGCCGTAAATTTAAATGAAAACATACTTATATAGTAAACTTATATAGTTTGTGCTTTCCTGTGGAAATACTCAACAGCTACCCAGAAGAATTTACTCTACAATATCAAAAATGTCACCAGGTTACACAATTATTGCCTTTGTGGCGACCTAACTTACTGCCCCATTAGTGTATGTATAGTGTATGATACTAACAATAGAAAAACATCTATAAGAGAAGAAATACCTTGATGTCTAACAATATCAATAACAATTGTCCAAGGAAGAGTTCCCACCTGGTAGTCCAGAATGCTGAATCCCAATCCCCCTTCTCCCTTTTCAAGCTCGATGTTCTGGATCTCCAACTCCCACATAGCCAAAGGAGATCCTATCGCCTCCTCTGTCATATTATCCTGTGTCACTGCCGCTGCATTTACATCTGACTCTTCAGCAACCAGTACGCTGCTCAGGTCTATTTGTTTCTGCAGAGGAAAAGCCCAAAATCTCTATGTAACAGCATGCTATCCTCACATTCACTCCAAACCCATAGGCTGCTAGCCTCTAGTTGTGTGTCTGGCACAGGTTTCTGGCAGTAGATAAAAGGGGAATATCTTGGGGATGCTAGGGCCTTAGTACATTATCACAGATAAAGCTAGAAAGATGAAAACCCCCTCTCCCCAAAGGGAAGCTGCTTTTGATGTGTCATATCTCTAGCAAATGTTGTTGGCTACTGCTGCTGCAGTATTGCTAGAATTGGTCTTAATAAACTTTCAGACTCCCCTGCTCATAGCTAAATTTTAATCCATCATGGTTGGCAATGTGGAAAGCCAATGGAGCGATTGACAGAGCTGGGCTAAGCTAATAAAGGTTTATGGGTCATAAAGTAGGGGGAAGACTTATTAAAGAGTATTGCTTTCCAATCATATTGCCCCGCTTATAACATTACGTATAAACATTTTTCATGATACATTATTGCATGTCAAGGAGATGCAGGGAGTTTCCGACTGTACTTATAGGCATCATCTGCTGCAGTGCTCTGTGGCGAATATAGTCTGCATGGTAAAGATTAATTCACTTTCACTGTGCTTTCCTTCACAAACATAACAAGCAGATATGTCAATGTAATGGTGATAAGGTATGAACATGTATATTTTATAGTTAAAAATACAATCTAATCAGCCAAAAATCTATAAATATATGCTATTTTATATGCAAATGAAGTACCTTTAAATCAGGTGTTGTGGACACTGCCTCTGACTCTGGTTGGATAGCATCCATGTCAGTCTGCAGGAGAGGGGCGGGCCTACAGCATGTCATGTATACACATAATGGAAGCTCCTTCAAGATTCTGACTACTTCCTTGTGGGTCTCACCAATTAGGGATATACCATTGACCTGTGGCAGAAAATGTTAGTCTTAGCACGGAACAAAAATAAGTATAGTATCTAGGCTTCATTAAGTCAGCGCTAACTGCTCTCTGATTTCTGGGCCACCTGAGTTTAGTAGAACAATGACATATTTAAAAATTAGAAAGTTGTTGTGGTGAATCTATTAACTATTACAGCCTATTTACACATCCAGCTGAGAAACATTAGCATTTATTTGGAGCTATTTGACAAAGTCTAATATTCCCTCTCCTTTTAGCTCTGGTCTGGTCTCCACCAACTCCAGAGGGAAATATCTGGCTCTTTAGCCAAATGTTCCACTACAGTATGCCATGTCATTTTAGTGCTTAGCGTACAGTGGTATTAGAGATTTTTTTCGCCGAAAACAGCCGCCTGTTGTGGCTGGAAATGATGTTGATGAGAGCTGAGAGTGAACCAAAACAGTAGAGCTGCAGGCTAAACAATGAGCTATAAGAGGCTGAAACTGAGCGGAGGGGCACCGCAGAGTTGGATGACAATTCTCTGTGGGTTTGTCACTACAAGCAACCCCATTCATGTCACACAGTCATTCAACCTTTTATTAATTGAAAGATATTGGTGAGTGCAATTTTAAGTTATACATTTTTTATCAGTTTTAATTGTACTGTGTATGTCTACGTAGTGTTGGAGTGAAGTTGTTCATTTGTGATCATGTTTAGGAGTGGTGCCCCATGCTCAATTCAACTTATTATTAATTATCAAATAACAGTAATAATAGTCATTATTAATATATTATTTCATCTAAATATTGATGCCCTTAAAACCCTAATTTCCAAAAGGAGTAAATAACTTCTTCATTACTGCCCCATAAACAAATAGGTTTTTCAATAAACGCAGAACCTCTGTAAGTATTAGTTGCAAATGCAATATGAAATGGTCTACACCGTTGTTAATTAAATGTTCTCTTTCATTTAAGCGACCACGTACCTCAAGTAGTTCATCGCCACTGAACAGCTTGCCACAGCGACCAACGGGTCCCTCAGGTAAAACAGAGCGGATGTAATGGTGCCCACTGCTGGCCTCTAGACTGATGCCCAGGCCACTGTTCTCACTAAACTTCTCCACCTGAGCCACCTGTCATGGAAACGAAAAACAAAACAAAATCACAGTTAACAATGCAGTGTTTATCATAGGGGAATATGATTTTACTATGAATCTAATTAAGGACTCAATCCCTTTTGTTTGGCGGCTCAGGTCATTCTTTCTTTTAAGATACCGCTTTGGAGAGGTTGACCATTATGAGGCAATTTGATGCATGAGAGAAAGGGATTCTCTTTGAAACTTACTACAACTTCATTGCTTGGACCCAGAATCTCCTGCCACTTCTTCATTAGTTCTTCCTCTTCAAAGGGTGTTAGCTTCCTCCCTTGGGAATCACAATACAAATTACATGTATTAATACACAAAGCAACATCAAAAAACACATTAGTGATAAAGCATTCACAGCCAGCAACAAGCATATATTTGCAAAGTACCTGTCTTGGAGACAAGGCAAAAAAAACAAAAACTTTTCTGTGCCTTAAAATTTTAACACTACTGCACTGTCTGTGAAACTGCCAACAGCACCCATCTCCTCACAGTATGTTTTGCCAGTCAGTGTGGTGGTCCTGACAACAATAACCCTTCTCTGTCAGATGTGTGCCCAGTATCTCTGCTGGTGTACTTAAAGAAGAATCCGAGCCTCCTACCATGTTTGTCTTCTGTTAGCTGATCCGTGGCTGGGCTGACATCAGATCCTTCGCTCATTGTCTGGAGCGGCTTTTCATCCTCAGTGACTGTAAACACACAGTGAGGCAGACAGAAGCAGGCAGCGTCACAGACACATGACAGCATAGGCACACAGCCACGGGGAAAAAAATACATCTACTCTCCACTAACAGCACACATACATGCAAAAAAGCCCAAACACAAATAAACATTAATGCTGATTTTTATTTAATACTCATACCTTACTATTATTTCTTCTAAAACAGTTAAAGCTACACTTTCATAATCACCCTAACTTGAGAAAAAGAACAAACTAATTTTCCTAAAGGATATATATGCTTTTGGTGATGTTGTCCATATTGACTAAACATTTCAGGACTTCAAATACCTGTTTAATGATCACACTTCATGTATTTGGAGTTCCACAGGGCACCAAACTTGTTCCCTGTGAAATTACTACCAATGAGCCCGGGCAAGCCATAGTCTATGCTTTACATCAGCACCTTTTAAGTGCTAACATAAAAACTAATACTAGGAACACTAAGGAACTCAAAAACCCTGACATGAATAAATTTAGAGTGTAGTTCCATTTTTGTCCATATTCCCAAGCATTTAATGAATATGGGGATACAAACTCCTGAACTAAACTCCACACGCTGACTGCTAATTTTTCTGCATTTTTTTTGGGCTTGAACTTCCTGTTGCCAAATCTAATCACATTCATGCTCCATCTATCACTATTGACAAGTTACGCAAGTTGCTTTCCTTGTTTTTGCAATAGCCTGGAGGTCCTGTCAGTACAGTCGGAGATGAGAACATTTCTGTTTACTCTCTGTCTATCTTGTTTGATGTTATTATTTTAAAAATGCTAACAGTTATTTCAAAGAACATGAAGCACATCATGGATTCTACCACATACACGTAGACCTCAGCTGTAACTCAATTGTCAGTTTCTCAGTGTGAATACCCTGTCAGATGTTGTGCGTCACAGGCTGATTTATCACTAAATATAGTTCAGGGTCTAAACAACAACATGATTGAAAGCTTTGGGTTCATGTAGAAATGTTACTGAAATTTCCATTTGGAGTCACTAGTCACTGCATCACAAAAACTCCTGTCTGAGCCACATTTACACATCACACAACACCTTTTTTTGACAGGATGATGAGTAGCAAGGAGTGTGTTTTTTTGTCTATGCTCATTAAATCACTCTCACTTTATCCTTCCTACCTACCTTGAGCAGCCTCCTCAGCTTTCTTCCTCTCTATCTCTAGCTCCCTCATGACGGTGGTGGTGGTGGGGATGGTGGTGGACGGGGGCAGGACGGTGACGCTGGGGGCCACAGCTGGGGGGATGTCGTCAGGCCTGAAGCCCCGCCGGATCAGCTTAAGGTGGACTGTCTGGCCTGTGTGTCTGAGCACTTCCACTGCCTGTTGATTGGTGTAGCCCTGGATATTTACACCATCAACCTGCAGATGGCGATCATTTGTGAGCCCGTGGATTAAAACAGGCCCAGAACAGCTTGTGCAGACAATCCGACAGTGCTGAACTGCCATTTATATTTTTGTTTGACAGAGGTGGAATTGAAATAAGATTAAACAAGGTGATTATAGCTTCCGCAATATTTTAGCTATTCACGTAGGGCAGGTAAAAACTTTAAGCATAAGTTTAAAGAATTCACAGTCAATTAAGTGTTTTATGAAGCTCTTAGGTTGAATCCCATAGAACATTATCATTTACACCTAAGAAGAAAATTCAATCAAGCACACACACACAAGAACAAAACAAAAGTTTGGGAGAACTTTAGAAAACACAGGACAACATTAACTCGTGTTTAAATGACGCACGAAATTACACACAGTTTAACTTCATTGTCAATTACCTGCAGTAATAATGAAGATTAAAACTTAATTGCCTGGCGTGCAAATTCAAGACTCTTTTATATTCAAAGTCCTAAGAAAATACAGTTTGTGAACTATCAGTTAATTGTGAATTATTCATTATGCATCTCAGAAACGGTAAATGGACTGTGCTTATATAGCACCTTTCTAATCTTCCAACCACACAAAGCGCTTTGCATTACATATCACATTCATCTGTTCACACACATTCACACTGATGGCAGAGGCTGCCATGCAAGATGCCAAGTGCTCATCAGAAACACAAACTACAACGTTCACACACACTCACACGTCACAATTTGACTAAATGAGTAAATGTGATCACTATACAGATAGTATAAGGCATTCACTGCATATTTTACCTCGCAGGACAGAAGACAGAGGGAATAGTAATAGCTACAAATAGAATTGGCAAACTTACAGCTATTATCTGGTCTCCAACATGAATACGGCCATCTTGATCTACGGCACTGTCTTTTGTTATGCTCTTAACAAAAATACCAGAGGGCTCTGAGGAGAACAAGTAATAAAATAAAAGAGAGATGAAGAACATAGCCATGAATCATAAGGCCTAAAGAGAAAAGCATGTGTTTCAGTTTAATGTTAAAAGTCTGCATAAGTAAGCATGATTCAATATTACATAAATCATAAACAATGATGTGAGAAACCCGGTGCACTTATGCTAATCTTGCAAAATAAAGGCAGCACGTAGAGTACTTTGTAACCAAGGCAATTCAATATTCAGTACAATTAAATTAATATTACAGGTTATAATAAAAGTCTAACTGCTACAATTTATAGACCAATAAAAGTGAAAACATATTTCAAAGTTGAACATGTTAGCAAACAATAGTCACATCCAGCAGAGAGGCACCAACAATAGTGTTTCTGTCCTCCTGGTGAACGCAAGTCTAATTTTCACCCTTTTGTAGCTCTGTTTTGGACTCATGTAGAAGTGATCTGTGTCTTTAGCTTCTAAATGCTACAAGCTAACTTTGTCCATCATTTTCTGCTGCACATGTAGTGTACAGTGGTCTTATAACAGCTTTGTTGCTGAAAAGAGCTGCCACGGCTTGAAAGTGGGTTGCTGAGAGCGGAATTTGCAGACTAAGCCAAAACAATAATCTAAAAGATGCTAAAACTCTCTGTAGAGTTTGGTGATAATACCACGACATTTAATTTACGACTTACATTTAACTCACTGTTTATAGACTAGGAAAATGTTAGTCATTGCAGCTTAAATGTATATTTAATATTAAATGGTCTTCTATTCTGAAAAGGTAATGTGCCATTTCTCACCTGAATTTTTATCTCCAACATAGCCAGCAATAGTGATCCCCAGTCCCTGGGTGTTCTTGGTAAGGCTCACATCAAATGCTTCGGCTTCTTCTTCCTCAAAGTCCTGTGAAAACATTAATGGCAATGACAGGTCAACATCCACTGAAAACCAAATAAAAGTAAAGCATGATTCATTTGACAACAGTAAAAAAGCAAGTCAACTTTAACTATTAGTGTTATAAACCTGGAAGCCATAACAAACACAGCTAATGCTCGTCAGTCATACAGTGAGTCACTGAAATTACTGTGTTTAAATAGGCCTGAGTGTTGACAATAGCCATGAAATCCCTGTTTGAAAGTGCTGTTTCTGAGAAAGGAAAGCAATATTGGCTCTCCCAAGCGTGAGTCACAGGGGATTTAACTTGCTATTTTCTTTAATTCCATTTGTCCAGAGCTGTCAAAGGTAAGAAAGGATAAAACTGGAGATAAAAGACCTGAACTTTAGGTCTGAAGTGTTTCTGATAAAATTGTATAACTGCACTGAATGTTCGGCTACCAAAATTAATTGGCCGAAAATAGCAAAAAAAGCACTTTCGGTGTTCAACCTAATAAATCAAAAGACCAAATAAATTTTAATATAAAAAATTAGATTGACATGTCGGCAGTGTGGAAGCATTTTAAAGTGTCCGAGAAAGATGCAGAAATCGCCGTTTGCAGACACTGTTCTGATGAATTGTCTCCTTGCACATCCAGCCCATCCGTTGCTGACTTCTTAGAAAAGAAGTGTTTCTGTCATTCATCTGTGAGTAGGCGATTAAGCTAGTCTCAACTAAATTTGGAGTGCACATGTATTCAAGCCTTTATGGTAAATCCACTGACACGTACCAGTGTGAGCTGACAGGCAGGTTAGCGACTTCATCCTGTCAGTTTCTCACTTTATAAAGATACCTGTTGCAGTATGAGAGTCCAACTGAAGAGAGGCTATGAAGTCTTCATGTTGCGCGATATGAGAACCACATCCAACATTTATCACATTGAGTCAGACTTGATGAATTTAGCGCGAAGATACACATGTAACAACATCCGGTTTTCAAAATAAGGTGTCTATACAATATGGAAATAAGATGAATTGGATTATATTCACAGAAAGTATAAAACATGTTACATGTCTCCATTAAAAGTAAATGGGCACATGTAATTTACTTTCCCGGACCCTCTCGGGCCTTGGACCCACCCACCATTGTCTCTCCAGATCTTGTGGGAAATAGGGGTGGGAGAATTCATCGATTCTTCGATGCATCGCGATGCGGACGTGGAAGATTATTAATCGATGCACAAATGTCTAAAAATCGATTATTTAAATGTTAATTGATAACGTAATGTTGACTGAACGCAAAAGGCGGAACTCGCGGAAGAGCAGCGCCCGGACCGT